>SNQN01003417.1:0-11588 GCA_008642245.1 Bassia scoparia | reverse complement strand
AAACCCCATAAGTCTTCATCATTCTCATCATGCTCGACATGGATTATGGGTTGCTCAATTGCTTCAATTCTCATAGGGGATACATCGATGGTGATGGGCTCACCTTCCAGAATGAATTTCACCTTTTGGTGGAGTACAGAAGGGACGGCTCCTAGCTCATGAAGCCATGGTCGTCCTAGTAGCAAGTTGAAAGTTGGCTTGATGTCAATCACATGGAATCCAACTCTACTTTCAACTGGCCCTGTAGTAATGTTGAGTCATACTGTGCCTAGAGTGTCCCTCTTGCTGTTGTCATAGGCTCGAACAGATAGATTGTGAGGTTGCATCTCACGTTGAGAGATACCCAACTTTTGTGTCGTCCTTAGTAAACAGACGTTGATTGTGGAGCCATTGTTAACTAACGTCATAGGCACATAGAGATTCTTGCAAATGACATTAACGTAAAGAGCTTTGGTATGCTCGCTGCCTTCCATTGGGAGATCCTCTTCTAAAAAGGTAATGGGGGAGTATAAGAATCTCGCATGACTAATCACACCATTGCTTTGGAAGTAGTGTCATTAGGCACATTCATTCGAGTCAGTGCCTGGAGGAGAGCATCTTGATGACTTTTGGAAGCCACTATGAGTTGCCATATGTTCACATGTACCTTTATTTTGTTCAAATATTTGATAATGAGATTCTCTTCTTGTGGAGGAGGTGGCGGATGTGGTGTGACCTGAGCATTCGGCTGGTCGGTGGAAGTGTTAAGTCGACCCGACCTAGTGAAAACCTTAACCTCCCTAGACTTGGAGGAAGGTGCTGGGCCATAGAGGGCTTCAAAGACTGCGTTCTCTTCCTGGAAGGTAGTGGTGAAAGCATTCTGAACATCCCTGTTTACGTAAACATTTTCATCATTGTTATTCCATATGCCGTTGACGTGATGGAAGAGGTGCGGTATAACCAATTGAGGAAACGACTGTCTCATTGCTGCAATGAGAGCGGTAGGATCGAAGGAATCCTCGTTTTCTTCTATCACGAACACTTGGGCATGTTGTTTGGGGCCTTTGAGAGAAGGGACACAGCCACTGTCTATCAAGTCTTGGATTGCTTCCTTCAATGTATGGTATTCTTTGGTGGCCATGTCCATGTCCTCTTTGGAATTTGCAAAACTTGTCTATGCTCCATTTAGGAGGCCTTTTCTCCAAAGGAGGATTAGGAGTAGGGCCTTTTGGAGAAATGAAGTCAATCGCCTTGAGGTGCTCAAGGGCTTGGGCATAGGGCATGCCTATCCTAGTGTATTTGCACTTATTGCGAATTACAGGTGCCTTCACCATAGTCTTGCTTTTAAGAGAATCATCGATCCTCTTCATTTCTTTATTCATGTGAGAAGTAATGACCTCCACCATATTGGTCGTTGGCTTTGGTTCAGTGTCATTCTCGCCAATTGATTCATGCATAATGCTATCCAAGAACTATTTCTCCTTTGACAGAACCCGTCACATAATGCTTAAGGATGCCGTGATTCCACTCCTCAAAATTTTGAGACCTGGTGTTGTCTTCTCGAGCGAGCGACTCGTAACCAATGATTGAGGGCTCATTCAAATTCAGCTTAAGTTAATCCCGAGTGTCATTGCTATCCATTAGTCAATGGTGTTAATACGGGCTACTTGAAACCGTGTTGGAACGAACCCTGTCTATAAGCTCAACTGTTGGGTTCTACCCTGTTTACACATGACCAAAAGTTAAGTTCCACTTCGATCAAACTTTGGCAAATGCAGTCTAGTGATCATCCCTTTGCCTATGACGACTCAAAAATTAGGAAATTCTAAACTAACACATATGTACTAGCATTTTCTAATTGTACCTATGCTTTTGAACTTTCTCAACTATACCTATGAACTACCCATCATTAATTAACTATACCCTCCTCTAGTTAAAAATAACACCTAGTTAAATTTAAAATGGTTTGTATACGGTGTGCGTTATGGGTGTTGAAGAATGACTTCTTGTTATTTTTGTTTAAAAAAATTTTGTTGTTAAAAGTTTAACTAAGTTTAACTATAAGATAGTTTAAGGTACAATAAATAATTGAATTGTATAGCGCATTGGTATGGTAAAATCTCAAAAAGCATAGTACAACTTAGAAAACCTATCCACATGTGTATGCTTAAATTTCCCAAAAATGTAAAAGGCAATGAACTCGAAATTTTCCCTTTTCGCCTGTATATTCATTTTTACTTTTTTGGTTCATTTTCGTTTTTTCTCCTTTCTTTTCTTTTGAAAAGCTGAAGTTCAAAGTCCATGTCCCGTTTACAATTGTTATGACTCAACAAAGACGCCAACGCTTAATGATTCTATTTACAACCACTCGACATACGACGCCAAGAATGTCACCCTTGCTATAGAGGACCTTTTACATACTCAATACATTGTGAGTATGCCAAAGCTAGGTCCTTAGTCTAAAAGCACGTTAGCAACATTGTCACGCTACATGAACCTATATGCAACAAGAAAAACAAATCCAAAGCCACCAAGTTAGTTGCTACGTTATCAAAGGTCATCCAGTCCAACGAGCCTGACTAGGCTCGGGAACACCTTAACACATCTACGTTGTGATATCAAATAATCTAAACCCATTACGGTGAGGCAGCAGCCCGGCGGCGCCCCCGCGTCATTCTGTATGAATCAAGTTAAGAATTCTATATAGTTAGTCACCAACCCAAATCTTTAAGCGAGCCCCCCGTCTGTCTCAAGAAAAGACACCTTATATGAATGGTATCCTAGAAAACGGAAACTTATGCCAAACGAACCTAGTTCCGTTAATACAGATGCCTAAAACACAATGTCTCTTAAGGAAGTTGAATCGCATAACAATTCGAGATATGCCACCAACTATCACTAAAGTAATAGCCTTTATAATTCCCTAGTGAACGCTAGAAAACGTACGCCCTGGCTCACTAGCCAAACTGGTCCGCCTCTCTCCGGTACAATAAGGCGCTCGGTTGTTTGCTAGAATTGAATTCTCTTTCTATTGTAGTATCCTAAGTATGGTTATACTTGAAATGAGTAAAGAAGTCGCCACCGCACTTCTTTTAGGAAGCTGCATTAACCCGTTTTAAGCCTGCCTATAATTCAAAGCAAGAAGACTCCAATCTTAGTGCACAAAGGTCTGATTAGGGACAAGGTAAAGGTGAATATGCACAAACACCCCCCCACATCTAGAGCCTCTATCTGAGTATGCGATTCATCTGTTGAAAACAACAACAAACAGTTTCCGTTTTAAACCCTAAGCATGCAAAATTATACGGTATTTAACAATACTAGCAAATAGTGTCTAGTTTTTGTGACATGTGTTGTAATCCGATCTAAGCTAATCGATGTCCATAATATCTTATTAGCGTTGAAACACGAAATTTGCAGGTCTTGTTTAAACAATTATATTTGTGAGACAAGCATGGCAACACCCGTCGAGGAATCTAAAATTATGCCTTAAGGTGCTTTTAATTAATTGTCAAATTGTTTGTTAATCAATATACAGCGAATACAAGAAATCGAATTTCTAAACAAGCATGCAAAAGGGGTTAAATTGAATTGGCCTCAAACCATACCTCGCAAACACTTGGTCGAAACCAAGGCGACTTCACCTTAGGAACCCTTGTCGAACTTTAGAAACCTTGAAAACTCCTAGATCTGGTGCAAAAGAACCTTGAATGTATTTTATTGTGTTGAATGTGTTTTGAGAGTGTTTGAATGTGTTTTGAGAAGAAAAAAGTCAGACGAGTGAGGAGATGAGAAGCCAGGATCGTCAAGACGTGCAAATGAATAGGGGACTCCTATTTATAGGCACAGGGTCAAAACGGCCAAAATAAGTAGTTTGGGTAATGCGCCCAAAGCTGGCTGTAATTGCGCCCAGCACTCCCTGGATTTCGGCAAATTTCCTTGCCTCGGATAGTAGTTCGATTGGAATTGAAATGAATATACTACGATTGAGTATCTACTGATTTTAATCGTATTGAGGTTATTATCGATTGCAGCGGATATTATTGCGATATCCGGATTGCTTTAGCCTGAATAGGAGATTGCGATGAATAATATCGAATATAATCGTATAAAATATATACGTGATTTTATATGATCACGACTGATATTATTGTGATTGAGGCTGATATTATTGCAATGCTCGGGATATTTGGCTTCCTCGGGAAGCTTGTCTCGAGGCAAAATATCCCGGGATGGCCCGTTTTGCTCGGTTTTGCGTTTTTGCCTAATAAATTTGTAAATATGAAACCATAAATTGAAAAATTATGGAAAAAATATGTTAAAATTCCTTGTGAAAATTAGTGTGTTATGCTAAAATTTCGTGAATTTTGGAATTGTTCTCATAATTTAATTAATTATTGCAAATTTAATTAAATTGGTGAAAATTCCGAAAATTGCCAAAAATACTTAGAAAAATTCATAAAAATTCCGTAAAATTCTAGAAATTTTTTTAAAATAATTAATAATTATTTGAAAATTAAAACTTATTTTTTGAGGTGCTAAATATCTGGAAGAGGTGTCCGATGCAAGGGAATCTGGCTTTTTTAGGATCTGTTAGGGTCCTAGCTCTCTCAATTTGACTTGTGTGTTGCAAGGGGTGTCTTATCATTGGCCGTTTTGGGCTAGGTAGAAATGTATGTATCTACAGATAGCGATTCGAGGTAAGTCTCATGTATATTCTTCTTCTTCTTGTTCTTGTATATATTTCTTTAATCACCATTAATTCTTGTTAAATCAAGACCTATTAATTGCTTGTCACACTTAATAAGATAATTATGGATAAATGGTTTAGGATCCTTGAATCTTGACCTAATTCAAAGCGACAACACTTAATAGTCTTTACATGCATTAATCAACTCGCCTAGTAACTACTAAGGACTAATACGGACATATGTGTTGTTCAATGTCACAATTGGTGCATTTGAAATGAGACCGAGTAGAGGCCGTTAGATGCAGGGGGGTGTTGTGCACTACTTCGCCCTTACCCTCGTCCCCTGATCCAGACCTCGGTGCACGACCAGACATGGAGTCCTTCGTCTTGCTTTATGCAACTATAGGCATAAAATGGGTTCCGCAGCTTCCCGAAAGAAGTGTGGTGGTGACTTCCTCTATTCGATTTCGAGTATCCACAACCCTCAATGCCAAGCATACTCATACTATGCAAAATAGCAAGAATTCAATTATTCGCAATACGGTGTCTCACCGAGACTGTACCACGCGGGGCAGAGGGACCGGACCCAGTCCGGCCTGGTGACGCCCCACGCCCGTACACTTACATATGTAATATTTTATGAGTAAATAAAACAAAATAAAGATATAAAATAAAATTGCAATGACTGCTATCGTATTATTAATCACCCGTCATNATAAAATAAAATTGCAATGACTGCTATCGTATTATTAATCACCCGTCATCTTTCCAAGGCACCTTCAATCTCYAGTTCTCAACGCGCAAATCCTAGCGAAGTCTTCTGCAGTGTAAAATTTTATTTTCTTAAATATTCACTTACAAACATACCACACGTCCACACATATGGATGAGAAGGAAAATCCTTCATCTTCGAGGCCTAATAAAAATGCAAGTGTCATTGCTGTCACATGGTGTTATAGATATTGAATTATATTTTTGATGCTAGCCCTTATTTTGTTATTCGTTTTAGGTTTAGTAGGTTACAATAGTGATTCTGTACTAGAGTAATCTCATTGATTTTTGTGCATCAGGCTAGGGGTCTATTATTATTGTASTACGAAGGTGTGATTATAATAATCCCGTTCTGTACTTGGTAATTTGATTCTTTCAGTATGTTTCAGTTATTATAGTGCTATGGCATAATGTTCGTTATTTATTTTCTCGGTGGCCTTTGCAATTGGCAAGGGAAGTGTTGTTTTCTTTTAATTTGGATTTTTCTTTTGAGAAAATTACCTATTTTCGTGTGTGTTTCATGTGTAGTCAATTGTAGAGATGATAGGGGAAAGAAAAAGATTTATTGTTGTTTTTGGTACCACACACTATCGAGCCTAATAATTCTAATTATACCTGGAAATCGATCGGTCAGGTCGGTTATCGGTCGTCATGTCCGGTTTCGGACATTTGCAGGTCGGTCATTTTTTCGGTAACGGATCGAATTTCTTTGTTCATGACCCAATTTTTTCGGTAACAGGTCGGATCGGTCAAGTTTTTTTAGCGCCTTTTTTTTTCTTTCGATGTTTCACAAAAATAGATCGATTATTAAGGTTTTAGGACTTAAAATGTATAATGTGACTACACTAAGTAGAAATTAATCATTAAACCATATATTTTCTGAATCTAATAAATATTATTATTTGCAAAAGATGGTTTGGGCTTCAAAAAGGTAAAAAATGCATAATTTGTCATATTCAGTTATTTACTAGTAATTTTTTTTATCGAAAACTACACATTCTTCTTCTGTTTTATTAAACAAGTGAACTTTTGCAATATTTACATTTATTACTTGACTAATATTTGTGATTTGTACATGATTAAACACATTTATAAGTATATACTAGAAATAAATCGGTTAAATCGGTTCGTCAGATCGGTGTAACAGGTCGATCAGCATTCTAAAACAGGTTGACGGTTCGGTCAAAAAACGTGTTTCGGTCAAATCTTCTTGTTCATGACCCAACTTTTCCGGGTCGGTTTTCAGGTCAAATTGGGTCGGGTTTGTTTTTGCCAGGTATAATTCTAATGACCGAAAGTTAGAAATTGATAACATTAGTAGGAAGTTTCATATCAGAAGGAAGGTGCTGAAAAGAAACCAACAAGTACTCCGTTGACAACACTAGTAAGAGCTTTCAAATGAAGAGGAAGAGTTGTTAAGGTGGACACAACTACCCCTACAATAAGGATATACCTATTAGTATCGCTCAATTCTCCCTTCATATTCAGATGGGGTTTGGATAACATTTTCTCATAAATCTTGTACAAAAGAGGAAATTAAATGTTGTACATTGAATCTTTTAGTGCTGAAAATGTGATATTCAATTAAGCCTCTATTTCCTCTCGGACTGGAGACGTTGAAAGATGTGAAGGAAGACCTAAAGGTGTATCTCTATATATAGGGAAGGGGGAGGTCCGGTGGTGTCCCCCCGAAATTACCAACCTACCCCCTTCTTTTGACAAATTACAATTACATTCATCAAGTTAAATAACTGTCTACAAAATCAGCAATCATCAATACAAGAATATTCCATGAAATTCAAATTAACTGTATAAAAAATCAACAACCAAATATCAATTAACAACTTACCATGTATAATATTAAGCAAGTTAATAATGGAACTGTTTTGAAATTAAAATTGACATTAAAATCACTTTGATGACAAAATAAGAAACTTTGAATTGTGGTATAAAATATAAATAAATAAACTTGGGATTAACTTACTAATTTACTATTAGTAAGTACTAAGTAGTAAAAAATTATAGTCAACTACTCAGTAGCCAAATATTTTTCATATTATTTTATTCATTATTAAGATAAATTTTAAACAGAAAGTATTGTATTGTGCACACAGCATATAGTTACCCTTGTAATTAATATTTGACCCTCTTTCACTTTACATCAATATGGTGATAAATAATAAGGGTCACTATATTGATAAAAAGGTTACTATATTTACCAAATATGTATTGTGCATCAAGCATAAGTTACCCTAATTTAATATTGTGACCTTCACTTACATCAATATGGTGATAAATAATAAGGGCACTATATTGATAAAGGTTACTATATTTACCAAAGGGTCCTATAATATTGGTGCACAGTAAATTATTTAGAAGCCAATGTACAAATACTTTGTACTTTTCAATTTTAAAACTCCAAGCACGCATCGCTTGCTAAAAAGACTAGTGAAAAAAATTTTCAAAGAGTCATTTGAAGACACCGAAATCAAAGTCAATTTCGAAAACGACAACAAACGTTTCCAACTCAGATGACAAATATGTACTATACTTCGTATATGGTGTTTGTCCTATAATGAACTTGCTGCAATATTAATGTGTGTTTTATAAGGAACTGTGTTGTAGGTTGTCACCAAATGTACTCCAGAACCCTTTCTTAGAACTCGTTTTGAGGACCCTCTACCGAAGCTATTTTCAAGAATTTCTTATCACAAATTCATCTCGCGATAAGGAAATTTTCTTGAACATTGCTCGAAAAAAGACAACAAGTTTGACTATTTGTATTCACCTACGGATACTTTACACATAATGAATGTGGTGAATCTTTGGTGTGTATATCCGGATGGATGTTTAACTAACCAAGCACTCAGTTTCTAGTCTGATGTGCGTATTAAAATTTAATGATAATTAATTTGGTATAATTGCTTGCCTGTGTAGTTATATAATGTGTCATTGTATACTTTCATTTGAACTTATTGGAGATAACTTGTCAAGTAAGATAGTATTACCAACACTTTTTCAGGTTAGTACTCCGGGGACATTAATAATTTGTTATTTTTTATTTTTGTCCAACGTTCAATTGTAGTAACTTTTGTTGCACGTTGAATTGGTATAGGGTTTGTATTCAAATCGGATATCGAAATCCGTACACAAACGTGAATGCGTTCAACTATGGTGTTCAAAAATAACCACCTCTTTTTTTTCCCCACGATCTTAAGAAACTTGAAGAGGTCTATCCAAATATTTTATTTGCTTCTCATTTTACTTAAGCTTATTTATTATTTCCTTTGTGTTAAGTACAATAATTGTTTTCCCCATTGTTTTGATTATAGGTTTACATGCCCGTCTTAGACATGGTTGCAACCAATGGTTTCTACTTGTTTTAACATGATTCGAAAAAAAGTGTTCGTCGTGATTCACTTGGAGCAACCGAAGAACGCTGCAAGTTGTCTAGAAAATGGTAATTATTTTGCAAAGGCCCATACAAGCTACAGTAAGTGTTCTATATTTTTTCTTTGTTCTATCTTACTGTTGTAGATGAGATTTGTTGGCAATGAGCTAACAAGGAACTGCTTAGGATTTCTGTTCAAAATTATGGAGACTTCATTTATGAAGTTTTGGAGGTTCCAAAATAGCTAAATAGTTAAACAATTTATGTCATTGTCTTAGAGTATTCTACCAAAAAATAAAATTAAGTGAGGTAAAAAAAATATTAAACTAATTCAGTTTATGATTGTGCTGGTCATGATTGCGGAATGTATGTATTGAAGTACATTGAATGCGGCAACATAGATGGGATGAAGAAGATTAGCTATCGGTATGTTTAGTCCTTGTACTTGTGTTTCAATCAATTACAATTTTGCCTTAAATTTAAATTCCAATAGATACTCATGTCAGTTTTTTTTTTCTGCTTAACTCATCTTATTAGACTGACGAGATGTGTGTTGAACGATTGAAGAACCTGGGAAGACTTGTTTCAAGCAAACACAACGACCATGAAATTKGAAAAAGGTTCACGGATGGTGTCGAGTAATTGCATTTACTATGTTCATTCTATAGTTGAATGTAGGACTTCATTCACAATTTTTTTTCTTATTCAAGGGTAATAAATTTACACATTACTCTTAATTAATTTGTATTTGGTTGCACTTGTGTCATTTCCTTTGTTTTAACTCTTTTAATTCAAATTTCACGCTTTGATTAACCCCATATTTCTAGGCATGTGCATAACAATTCAAATAATAAATATGTCAAATAATTGTTACGCGACGCAAATTAAATTATGCGAAAGGAAAGATTATATTTATTTGTTTCCTATAAAAGTGAAAAGATATCCTCTTATAATCATAGTATCTTAGTTCCATATTTCTAGGTTAGTGCTTAACGATTCAAATCAAATACAAGTCAAAWAAGAATTATATGTTACCATTTAATTAAATTATGCAAAAGGAAAAATTATATTTATTTTCCTAGAATGACCACATGATATGATATTATGGAATAAAATATCTCCATTTTTCTTGTTTATTCTGAAAGTTAAACTGAAAATTTTGGATGGCAAATTCTTCACCAACGTTAAATCCAATATGAAGATTAAATTGATTACTTATGATATTCATGACAATTTAAAAAAAATTAATGAAACGAAATTTTATTAATCCAAATCTTATTATGAGGTGCTTATTAAAACTGAATTGCACCAATTACACAATGGAACTACTAACAATACTAAAACTTTCAAAATTATTCTTAGGTTGCCAACCAAAGACAGTAGTTGCGCTTTGAAAAACACTATGTTCATAGCAATATTTTGCGTTCCCCGCGTCTCCAGCCTCATATGCTTTAGGAATGAATTGTTTCAAGAGATTGATAGACCTGAAACCGAGACCAAAGTTAGCATTCACAAGTTGAGCAGAACTTTCGTACTCTCTTGCATTGTTGTCCCCTCTTTCATTGAAATCAACNACTAACAATACTAAAACTTTCAAAATTATTCTTAGGTTGCCAACCAAAGACAGTAGTTGCGCTTTGAAAAACACTATGTTCATAGCAATATTTTGGGTTCCCCGCTTCTCCAGCCTCATATGCTTTAGGAATGAATTGTTTCAAGAGATTAATAGACCTGAAACCGAGACCAAAGTTAGCATTCACAAGTTGAGCAGAACTTTCGTACTCTCTTGCATTGTTGTCCCCTCTTTCATTGAAATCAACATTTGCATCCTCAACCTTTTTAGTTTTTGCTCCCATTTTGTTCCTTATCCTTCCCCTTGTTCTTACGTTTTTTCTTTCCTTCACCGTCCTTTGAAACTTCATCCTCTTTTTCTTCAGGTGTAGTCTTCTCTCYTGTTGTCTCTATCGTCAGTTTTGCGGATTTATCCTTTAGCCACATAGATTGTTCATAAGTAGTGGAGGCCATCCTACATCGTTGTGTACTAAGGTTGTTAATAAAGCAAAACAAGCAACGCTAGCCTTTTGATCATCATCTTTCTCTAGATCAACATTTGCGGCTGGGTTGAAAAGATGGGCCTTGTCTTTCATTGTCCATCTACGAAGAATGCATCCGTTTGGAATTTCAACCATGCCCTCAAACTTCATAATTGCAAACATATGTCGACAAGGAAATCCGATTGAGTCTAATTTTGCACAATAATAAATCATAGTTTGTTCCTTAGCAATGTAAATCACAATATACTTGGCTGTTTTTTTAACATAGTRGTTTAGRCGGTATGTGTATGTTGGCCCATCGCAATGCTGCAAATCTTCTTTGCTTCCACTACTATATGCTTCGATTCATACTCGAGCTCGTTACATAATAAAAAAAATATGCATTTCTAGTGTATGTCCTAGCTGCGTGAGTCTTTATTTCAGAAAGAACACCTCGGATTACAGGAAATGTGTGAGTAGAAATGTAATCTAGCTGATCTTCTTCAAATCGAATATTGTCCAACACCTTCTCATATAATTGCACAAATCTGTAAAGCATAATTTTCTTAGTAAATACATTCTTCAATGTGTTGTTCATCGATTCACATCTCTGAGTACTTCTCATTCTTGTAAATAGAAATTGAATTATTGGAATCAAATTATTTTAGTTGTTGCAAAGGTTACAATAAATAATTTCACTAGTAAACATAAAAATAAAATTAAA
>SNQN01003416.1:39492-54580 GCA_008642245.1 Bassia scoparia | reverse complement strand
ATCAAAATCCACAGATTATGCCTACTTAAAAGTATTGATCATTGACTTGCTGTTGTTAAATAGGGGGAGGACCAAATCACAGAGAAAGAGGGCGGACAGAAAAAGAACCGTAATCGGGGCCGCGGAAAGGGGCGTGGAAGGGGCCATCAGAACCATCACAATCATCATCAGAATAATAGGGGACATCACGTGGGATCCCCACCTATTAACCATGCAATGAACGGTGATCACCACCCTATTGTGGCAAAGCAACAGCCTCCTGGCCCTCGTATGCCTGATGGCACTCGGGGGTTTTCTATGGGCAGAGGGAGGCCAATTGCTGTTAACACAACTGCTTAATATAGTAGTATGTGCCCCATATTTGGTTGCTCAGTTCTTCCAGTTTTGTGTGCTTTTGAAGTTGATTGGTCATTGGTGTGTGGTTGTGTGCTGAGTGCTGGAGTTTGTGAGGGGAGTTTGCTGCAGTCTTCGTGGGTTGATGGCAGGGATTTACACTGAGCTGGAGGGTTTGGCTTTTAATCCTGTTTTGTGCTTTGAGTGTCCAGGATGATTTCGAAAATGTATTGTGCACTTGTGCCTATGTGTTCTTATGGATAACCCCCTCTCCCCTTCGAGGGGATAAAAAAGAAAGTAAAAAAAATGTAGAAAGTAGAATAAGAATGTTGGATTATACCTGTAGAAATGTGAATGAAGAATTTGCAATGAAATATAGTCATGTATTTGTGGCCTATCTCATTATGTGCCTTTAAAATTCTGCTAGAAAGCAAACCTTTTGAGAAAGGGGCCTTCCGGTCCTTCCTCGCCTTCCCTCCAAAATCGCTTCGATTTTATTTCACTGTTGATACAATTTTTTATTTGTGTTTCTTTTGGAAAATCATATGATATATTGTTAGTCATTTTAAAAATTGCCTGTAAAAATACTAATTCCCACATTTTCCTAGTTTTCGGTAAATTGATTATAGTTTCCAAAAAAGGCTAAAGGCTGGTGAAAATACAATGATGGATAAACTTGTTATCTTCTCTGGCCTTTCTTTCATTTAATTGATTATCCACTTTCCGTAATTTGTTAACCAAATCATCTATCTTTGCACTATTTCGGTTATTAGAGAGACAAAAAAAAACCAAGTTTAGTAAATCTGACGTTGTAACACAAAGATTTGGTAATTGAACTCATTTTAATTTGTTATCCTACTTCAAGTTCTCTTGCTAGTCACAATATGTGTTCTCTAGAAGTTGTTTTTTGTTATTTTGTTGGGTTTTACTTCGTAATATTTTTGTTTTTGTTTTGTTGTTCATCTCAAGTTTTCATTGTTTCAAGCCTAATACTTCTTCTGTTTTTGATGAAAATGTTTATCCCAAAGATATTTTACTTCTCCTTTTTATAAAACACATTTAGCAATATCAAATTAATTGCAAGTTTCTCTTCCGTTTTTTTGCATGTTATTTTTTTTATTTCTCTTAATCACATGCTTCACTTTCACTCCTTTTTTTCACACTCACACATAGACTAGAGAGTTTGGAATTGGCCAGGTTGGGTTCAGTGTGAGTTCGGAGCGGGTAGGTCCAAAAAGGTTATGGCATATTAGGGCGTGCTAGAGTGTGTTTTAAATGGGTGTGGTCAATTGGGACGGGTTGTAAATGAAAAGAAAAAAATACTGAACGATATCGATTAGCAAGTATAATAGATACGAGCCCTTGTATATGTTTTTTTTTTCGATTCTGATTTTTTCAGAAAAAGAAGTTTGGACTGTTTTTTGGACTATTATAATAAGCTTATATTATACAATAAGTCCAGTCTTAGTAATTGACATAGTCCTTTTGTATTGGGTTACCTATCCATAACAAGCTCAACCAGTTACAACTAAATCTTACCTAGAAGAGTGTGTGTCATAATCATATGTTGCTATTAAAAGAAGTGGGAAAATATTGGATTTTGTCAAATTACATGTAATTTATTGGACCAAGTTAAAATCATTTATAGCCTCAACTTCACTTTAACCTCATTTTTGTTTCTATTCACAAATTTTTAGTAGTCATAATGAAGTCAAATTTATATTCTATGTTATGGTCATTCTTTATCGAGGACCATCTTTTGCAGAGGAACTTATCCATCAACGGCTGGGTGTATGTTGGGATAGGTTTGTCTCTCAACTACTCAATTAATAGGTGTTATGAAAGGTTTTCATGTGAAAAAATAGGTTGTCTACGTGAATTGTCTAGTTCTGGGTAAAAGTGAAAAAAAAAAGAAAATCGTGGCCAGCAAACGGGATGTGGTCTCTATTCAGATGTCATCTTTCTATGTAAATGGTTGTCTATGAATTTATATGGTTATCTACTGTTATTAATAGTGTTATGTGAAAAAAGTAAGTTGTCTTATGATGAAATAAGGTTTATGTGAAAATCGTGAGTGGGATGTTTCCCAACGATTATGAGTGATTTTTCATGGCATCATTTTGCACTGTAATAACTTCATAGTTTATCTCGGGATTTAATCAAACATACAAGTCCACCAATATTCATTTAATATAAAGCGAAAACAAGCAATAATATTAAATGGCCGCTGGTTAGAGCGTCGTGCTAATAACGCGAAGGTCGCAGGTTCGAGACCTGCATGGGCCATTATTTTTTAGAACTTTTTTCCTCCACCCGCACGTTTCGACCAACCGTTTCCGCAAAAAATATCACTTTTTATTTTCAGACACACACTATTTTACACTACTCAGTAACAACATCAAAATTTTCTCTCTCCTCACCTCCAGTCCTCACCGATCCTACATCAATGGCGTCTGAAACACAACCACCACCGCAWACCCAACCTTCACAAGATTCCTTAATCCTATTCAGCGGTCCTTCCTCCTTCCAATATCAACCACCGCCTCCGACGCAACAATCATCACCGGCACCACCTCCGMCGCAACAATCATCACCGTCGTTCGGCGTTTTCTCKTTCCGGAAACGACCGCCGGTGAGAGTCACCACCGAATTCGACAGCGACAGCTCGATATTCTTCCACAAAGTATCGTCGAAGCTTTTCGATGGTCTCGCCAAACTCAAATTCAGCTTCCATAATAATCCGAAGGGAGAGGTTGCTGAGCCTCAGATTTCTCTGATTACGAAGCATCTTGCTGTTCAGTATGAYGTTGAGGASCAGAATGCTTTGGTTAAAGGTTTCTTTGATGTTGGACCTAATCTTCAGCTTAAAGCTTCTCATTATATCAAGGTATTTTAGTTTCTAAATTTGATATGATTGTGTGAATTTTGGTTTGTTAAACGCTGGAATTGTGGGTTGAATTGATTATATTTTGACGAAGAAGAAATTTTGGTTGTGATTGAGTTTTAAGGTCAGTTCTTAAGTGTGTATCATTTGTGTTTTGAAGTTACTTTCTGTTGAAAGTTGTGAAATGTGGCATATTGTTCGGCAATTGAGAAGGATTATAATTAGGAATTTTTGGATGAATGATGAATTATTTAAATTAGATTTTGATTGAGTTTGTTTGACATTTAATGTTTATTCTGGCATCTTTATGTGATCATTTGTAGTTTGAGGTTTATTCGTGTTTTAGGTTGTGAAAATGTAGTGGCACTGAAAGTTTGGTTATGATTGAGTTTTAAGKCTTGTTCTTAAGCGTGTATTGTTTGTGTTTTGAATTTATTCATGTTCAAAGTTGTGAATTGTGGCATATTGTCTTTGTTCTGTATTGTACTTGATAATGCTGCCTTTTGTGGTAATTGCAATTATTATGGCGCGAATTGAGAAGCGATTGAGAAATATTATAATTAGGAAACAGTTTGATAAACAGGGTATTTTTTGAAATTAGGTTTTGATTGAGTTTGTTCAATGTTGAATGTTAATTCTGGCATGTTTATTTGATCATTTGTATTTTGAGGTTTATTCATCTTTTAGGTTGTGAAAATGTGGTGGCACTTAAAATTTGGTTATGATTTTGTTTTAAGGTTAGTTATTACGTATGTATTGTTTGTGTTTTAAATTTATTCGTGTTTATAGTTGTGAAATGTGGCATATTGTTCGGTATTGTACTCGGTAATAATGCTGCCTTTTGTGGTATCTGCAATTATTATATCACAAATTGATCTTTTTGATGAATAAGGAATTATTAAATTAGGTTTTGATTGAGTTTGTTTGGTGTTTAATGTTTATTCTGGCATCTTTATGTGATCATTTCTTTTTTGAGGTTTATTCGTGTTTAAGTTGTGAAAATGGGGTGGCACGGTTTCTTGTTGTAGTTATGGTTAGCCTTTTTATATGGTTCTTTTCGGAAAAGGCGGAGTTTATGGCGGAAATTGTGAGCAATGAAGGAAAGTGTAGTTTGAAAACATATATAACWGTTGATGAAGAGGGGTTTTGGGTTAATTGTTTAATTGACTTTGTTTGAGGGTTTAATGACAGTTGCATGTGGAGAGAAGTAACTATCCTGTTGTAGGCTTTAAGAGTGGGATTTTTTTTAGTTGGATTACTCAAGTATGGCTTCTATGGTGGCTTCTATAAGCTAGCAACCTTTGGTGGTTGAAAACTTATACTCAATGCGCGTTGAAGATTGGCGAATTTCACACTTCAGATCACAGCTTGAAAGAGACAGGGTTAGCATTTTAGGAAGCAAATTGATTTTTGTCATGTGTTCCCATGAACCTTTAACTCTAAGCTGTAGGTTATATGACTTATATCAGTAACAGAGTGTTGATGGTTGTGTTTTCCCAAGATACTAATATATTGGCAGCATTCCAAGCAACACCTCCTTTCAAAAGTGGTAACAAACAGTAGAATTGTAGAGTAAGTTCTTAGAACTRTGTTGTTTATGAGAAAATGAGAGCGAAGGAGATGGGTGAAGGAGAGATCTAATGTAGCATACTTGTTCCATGGTGACTTGCTATAATATATTGCACAAGGACTGCTTCAGAAGAGTTTAAAAAGCTGTGTTGCGTGTCAACCAAGCTATTTTGTGTGATACTGAAGCTCAATTTGGAAACTACACATATTTTGTCTAAGATTATCCAATTCTTTGGGCCTACACACTTCCCATAGAAGTGCGGAATTTTTTTTTGGTTACAAAGTTCTTCTGTTTACTTGTCGAWGCTAATCTAAAATAAATGCTTCCTTTTCATCCCTATAGTTTTTTTTAAGTTTTGACTTCTCTATGCGTGGCTATTCGCTTGGACTTTTCCCTACAGACCTTACTACACCAACCACCCTTGTCCAGACTCCAGGCCGTGACAGCATGATAATACATTGGATTCGTGAAAATGTAGTTTTGACTTCAAAACATTCTTTTATGATACTTCTAATTTTCAACCAGCAGTTTAACTTTTCCATTATGTAAATTATAATTATAATGGTAAAGGCTGACTGTTCTTTTTATACAGTTAAGAATTATATTTCACTAAATACAATTGASTAGTTCTAAACCTATAGTATTCGATGCTGCCATGACTGGTAATATTACTCTTGTTCTATATTTCTTGTGCTTCTTGAAGCTTGTGCATGAAATATACTGTAAGCTTTGAGTTGAGAGGTTTTGGAAAAGAATCAATTGTCTCTTCACAGTCCTAAATCCTTTTAGCTTCTATGGCTTGACAACCGACATATATGCATTAAGCAGGACACAAGAGTGAAACTTCAGACTGAACTCAGCTTATTGACAAGGGATTCTCTGATCCACTTGTATATGAAGAGCAGAATTCGTTCGTTAAAGTTCAACTCCACCCTGTTCCGATTGCAACGCTAAGCAACTGCTTATGATTCAAGTCATATTAAACACGCTCATTATTTCTCTGTCCTTTCCCAATAGGATCTATCACAACATTATTCACATAGTCATATCTGTAGTGAGTATATTCTATTTCTATGGAAATTAGGATGGGATCGTATTTTAGGTATATTTAAAGTGAAAATGAATACTTATGACTATACTTCCTGTTAGTGCTTTAATATTAGCAACTATCTATGTTCTTGTTTAACTTTGGAGAACTTTAGAGACTTTTTATCTAAAACAAACTATGTCTCGCTACGTTTGAATAATGACTAGGATAAGAAGTTGATTTTCTATTACTTTTATTTTTTTATATAGTAATGCAACAGAAATCTATAAACTTTTCTTCATATGTGGAGAGTTGGGTGGATGTAGAGAGAGAAGGCGAATGAGCAATAGGGAATGCTAGCGTATCAACTTTTCATGCAGTTTGATTATGCGATAAATATTACGGTTTCTTGCACTCTATATCGTTCTATATTCACTCTAGCAACCATCTTTCCTTTCCATACTTTACTTTCATCTTCAATGTACTCGAAATAGCTGATGAATGTACTAAGTTTGGATAGTCATTGATCATAATAAAACTCCTGGCATCCCTTGTTGCTATCTCATGGACGGACAGTGGCGCCCATGTTGCTTATCTCACTACATCGAAGTTTACTTTTTGCTTTTTTTTTGTTCTTTTTGAAATTTCTCTAATGCTTTTGGATGGAGAATTACCAGTTGTAAGATGTGAGATCACAAACTTGTTTACTGTTCTCTTATTTATTTATTTAATTTCTTGCAATTTGCGTTTTAAGTTGCTTCATGTCTTGGTGTGATGGTCAAGTGTTTACCTGTTATCCACCTCAATCCCTGAAACTGAAACAGCCTCTCCATGTAAATGAGGGTAAGGTTGTGTACCTCTGAACCTTTGTCAATAGCAGAAGCCATGTGCACTAGGTATGATTTTTTTTTTAGTGTTAAATTGCTTTCCTATTGTAATGGATTGCCTCGTTGTCTAATGACGTTTAGGCTTGACCATTACTAATTGATTTTGATGCACTAATTCCAATCATTAGTAGTGGTGATGTTTTTTGTTGGAGCTAAGTGTTACTAATGCCTTTTTGAGACATTTGGCATAAAAAGGCTAGGTGGCTCTCTTCTTATGTGGTTATCCTGCTGCTGTTTTATGTACAATTACTCTCCAGTATTTCTGTAATGCATGAGTTGTATACTTAAGAACATAAAATCGAGTGCAATGACAGAATATTCATGTGCTATCTGGWATTGGACATCTCAATTGAAGACTTTTGTTAAATCTTATCTGGTTTATGGAATACAATTGAGGGCTGAGTTGTCAGTTGTAAGCTATATCTAAGAACGAGCGATTGACTGACTGTTGCTACCATTCATAATTTTAATTACAAATCTTCCATGTTTACAGGAACAACAGGGAGAAATTACTTTAGCAGCAAATCTTTCTGATCCTGGCTACAAATTTGAATTAACATCAGCTGTTCCTTCTATCGGTTTGGTGAGCTCTTTTGATCCTTATCATCCTCAATTTCTGAAATTAATCAGCTCATTTTAGAGGATAGTGACCCAAAGTATGTGTTGGGTGGCAGTACTTTTTTGTCTTTCAAACTGGTGAAGTAGTATAATGTCATCGTCATTATTCATAAGCTTCTTGTAAAAGGTGTTTCCTTTTATCATTGATATTTAAGATTGTATAAGAAGCATGTTAAACATTGTCCTTAGTATGCCGTTTATGACTAGGGAAATGAATGGGCAGCAGGGAAGATCCATCTCTTATGTTATTACTTGCTGCCTTGGTTTTGCGTCAGTGCTTACAAGTTTCATGCTGTTCTATTTTTAGTAGCTATGTAATGACTTTGTTTGTTGCTTGTGATGCTGCAGCCAAAGGCAACTCTTAAATTTCCTTGTGGCGAGGTTTCATTAGAAGAGAAAGAGGATGAAGAAGTGAAGAGAATTTTGTCAGTTAATGGCATCGTAAAAGGTTCGATTCTTAATGGAGTTTGTACTGCTTTGTACAAAGAAGATACTTTGAATTTGAAATACTGCTATAAGGTGGGTTTCTGGCATCACTTTGTTCCCTGATTTATTGATGTGTATAAAAGTACCCTTTTTCTTRTCCTTACATATCCTTCAGAGGAAAGGAAATAAAAATCTTTCATAGCTTATAGTTGCTTCCCTATTCTTGCTTATTATGATTTTCCCATGTTCTCTTACGTTGTAGTGAGTTAAAGTTTTATAAAATGCGTGCAGGATGATGAAATGTCTTTTATCCCAAGCATTTCGCTGCCCTTAAATGCTGTTTCATTTGATTTCAAGCGACGCTTTGGTCCTTCTGACAAATTAAGGTTCGTTCATTTTCACTGTATGTTATTTTGCCTTCAACCTAGTTATAAGCTACAATAAATTTCTGAAGGTTCCCAGCCTTTATGTTTATTTATATAAATAAGAAACTGCTTTAAGTGCTCACCTCCTATTTTTCTCCATGATTAAAAACAATTGCTTCCAGTTACTCTTACAATTTTGATACAAACTATTGGAGTACTGTGTACAAACACACTGCTGGCAAGGATTATAAGTTCAAAGCTGGGTATGATTCAGCGGTCAGACTTGGCTGGGCGTCACTTTGGGTAAGTTATTCTTCTTTTCTATCCATACTTTCCACCATCTCTTTACACTCACACAATTGGTATTCCAAATGTATGTTTACAAAGACATAGCTGCTAAAAGTTGCATTGCAATGCATTTCATTGAGAGATAATGACAACAAGTAAATACCCTGCAGGCTATGGACTCTAATACTGCATTAAGTTTCTTTGATAGACTATGGAAATTGGAAAGTATCAAGGTTTAAATTAGAGATAGGTCTTGTGATGTTGTAGGGTGAATCATAACACCTACTGGCCTATATTATTCAATTAACATAGTAAAAAAACAATTCTTTGATGACGTAGAATGTTGGTTTAGGCCATAACTTTTATTTATTTTTAAAACAAAAAAGCATTAAAAATAATGTCTGTGTGTGAGCGACACTGGGTAAAGTAAGACTTTTGCATCAGAAACACTCTCACCTCTTCATTCTTTGGTCTTACTTGTCACCTCTTTTTGCACCAATTCAAATGTCACTTTCAGCGAACCCATTCTTAAACTTCTTTCGTACCACATCCTGCTTTCATTCAGACCATACCACAAACACTGACCAAAAAGAGATAAAGAGATAGTGAGAGGGGAGGAGATGTAGGAGCACTTAGAATAAAAAGATGTTCTAAGATGTTAGATGTGGCCAATTGACAGTCCTTTCCTTATTCACCTAAACTCGCGAAAGTCATGTTCATAAACTAGTGCCTGTATTAAGCATATGCAAGGAATACAAATAACACCCTATTGTCTCACTTACACCGTATGGGAAATTCTCCATGACTATTGGGGAAAGACAAAGTTTATGGGAAATTAGGAATTCACGAGCAGTTCAGTTCGCTATCATAAAGTGGAGGCTTATCTTTAAAGAACACCGGACTATTAAGTGGGGAAAAATCTTCTAACATTTGTTGCTAGGATGTAATTGAATATATTCCTCTGATCTATCAATAACATCAATCTTTATGTTAACAATTTACTTTTCCATTTTCAAGCTTGCTGCTTGAAAAAAAAAAATCCTGAAAGACAAGAAGAAAGAACAAAAAGACCATTAAGCGGTTGTCTGAAAGTCAAAAAGAAAGCAATCAAAAGCAGAATTCTGTCTACTGATTACTGTAAAGAGGATGTTTGCATATTCTGCCATTCACCATTCTTTAAGGTTCATCTGTCATATAGTTATTTTAAATATTCATGATATAATTGACTTGCTCACAACATTTCAACGATTTTGGTTTTTTTTCCTCTCGAAGCCTGAGTTTGTATGGAGCTTTTCGTTTTTACCTATAGTGATTTTAGAGTAGATGCAATTCGGATTGATTACTTAGTGTCATTATGAGAACAGTAGGAATATGGAATCCTTGAGATTCCATTACGTGGAAATTTTTTAAAACCTCGGTTTTTAGTGTCCTATTGAGGTAAGGATGGTTGTACTTAGTATGGTAAAAAGTTATTGGTAAGAGTAATTAGTTATAATTTTATGGGAATAACCGATAAGATTTGGTTGAATCGAGATGGGTCAACAAGTAATAGAAAAGAGATACTGTTAGAAGGTAAGTTCATTAGATGTAAGGAAATTGGAATTTCTCTGAAAGGATCTATTTTAGATGTTGGACAAGTTTTAACTCCAAGAAATTTCTGAAAAAAAAAAAATATATAATTTGAAAAATGAAAAAAAATCAATTTGTAATATGTTCCTACAAACTCAATAGCTTTGTGGTTCTATTATCTCTCTTGTCTCTCTTCTCTATTCCTTTCTAAGCACACGACTCCCAATTCTTTAATTATCTTTCTATCTCTGTACTCCTCCCCTATTTTATTATGTTTCAAACCTTCAATTAGATGATACACTGAGGATGTATTTCATATTATATATGGTGTGGGAGTTGGGCTATTGCTACGAGCTACCTTTTGCTATGCTGTTTTGGGAAAGATTCTAAAGGCAATGCACAATGTAAGTCTATTCCAGATTACCATTGCTCTAATTCACACTTAACCTTATTTAACACAAAGCCTATGTAGGATAAAAATTAGTCTCACTTGCACCTGTGAATTCTATAGGCTGCAGAAAAGTACTTCATCCATAGCAGAAAAATTGCATATTGTGAGCCATAATTATTCATTTGCTGTGTTTTTTCTCTGCTAGAGTAGGTAGATGCTAGATTTCTCTCAAACATGAGATTCACTCCTGGCCGTGCTAGGTGATAGCTTGTTCTAATTAAACAAATGTCTGTAATTACAATGATTTCCTGATTCCAGGTAGGAGATGAGGGTGGAAAAGCTAAACCGCACCGTTGAAATGAAAGTGCAATTCATGCTTCAAGTGCCTCAGGATGACATAAAATCTTCAGCTTTGATGTTTCGGTGAGAAGAGATGGATATAGAGTCATTTGAGTTCTTTTTTTCCCCTCTTTTTTTTTTTTTTTTTTTTTTTTTTTTTTTTTTTTTTTGGCTTTGATACTTACCTAGCCCAAAATGGATGTCGAGGACATAATAATCAATAGGATTTTTTTCTTTTGACAATATACACTGTTATGATTCATTGATGTGATTAACGAACGCTGTCACATATAATGTATTATAAGAATTATTAGCTTACTCTAGGCACGTAATGATGGTTTCGATTTTTAGTCATAAGTCACATGAATTTAACAAGAAAAAATTGATCTGTATAAACACCTTTGTTTTCCATTCTTATACTTCTTATTATAAAAAATTATGGAAAAGGAATAGGAAATTAGCAAAAATTATGTATTATATCCGATCCCATCATTTAACCGAATTTCAAATATCCAAAATAATTTGATCACCATAGTTGGTAGTTTTTCAAATTGATATCGATTTACACCTCCCTAAATGCCTAGGTTTTTTTATTTTTTTTTATTTTTTTTTTTTTTATTTTTAACTTAAGGCTCCTCTTATCAGGATGATTTGTTATCAAGCACATCTCACTCCCTCGTCTGTAGTTGCATTCATCTTATGTTTGAATTACTTTTTTCGAAAATATGATATTAATCATATTATAAAAATTAATTATGGTAAAAATTTTGGCGGCCCCCGGCTAACTACTGAGGTTTATCATTTACTAGTTTTACAAGTTTTACATAGTAACTAGTATTTTACCCGGCGTTGCTGTCCATTTCTTTTTTTCTTATTATTTTCTTTTATTATTTCATTGTTTAATATGTGAATTTGATGTCAATATAGTGAAATTGAATTGTATAAATAACTGGTAATTTTAAAAAAATAAAAAGAGATAATATTAATTATACTACTCTGCCATAATTTTCGGTGCATTGAGTTTTTCTACTATTCATAGATGAATCCACGTATTTATCAACAATGTAATCTCTCCCATTTTAAATTTTGTGCATGCAATTTCCTCATTGATGTTTTGTTATTTATATTCTTTTTTTTTTATTATTATTATTATTTTATTATTTATTATTTTATTATTTTTTATTATTTTATTATTATTTTATTTTTATTATTATTATTATTATTATTATTATTATGTTTTGTGATTGTTTTATTTTCATGTCTTTATCTCCAATCTATTTTACTTTTTGACCTCACTCACATTATATCATTACCACAAGAATTATCATAATGATTGTAAAAATTAATCAATAATATTAATACGAGTATTCGTATATATAAATGGAAAAATGTTTGAACTATAATAATTATATTACTAATTATATATTATATATTTTATTATTAATAATTAATAATAATAATATAAATAATAAATTAATTATTATATAATTATTAATATTAATTTATGATTATTATAGTATTATTTATATTATTATTAATAATTGATTATAGGATGTGTGTATATTCATTAGAATCTAAATCCCCCTTAACTCTAAAATGTGAGTAATTTCCCCAAAGTGAATGTACTCGTCTTACCCTCCAATGTCTATTTTACCTACTTGCCAATTACCATGTTGAGTTTGTCCGTCTTGCACTTCTACCTACTTCCTCTGGTTTAGTGTGATAGCTATCAGCTTCACTTCTCCTCATGCTCCTCTCATTTCTTCATCTCTCTTCTCTCCAAGCTCTTCTCTTTCGCCCATTATCTATAATCTTGGTCTTCTGCTGTTCTTTACTGAACCTGCCGACCCAATGGCCTCTTAACAAGGCAGTTTCCTTTCAGAGGGTGGTGGATAAGAGAGCTGCATATCGGATGTTATTTCAAGTCGAGATTCTAAGGTATAATGCAGCGATGATTTTGTCTGGTTTTTGTTTTAGGGTTTTGGTGCAGGTAAACGCAATCGTAAGTATAGGATTGAAATAGGGTTTTGAACATTTTGTGTTGAGATTCGGTTGTTTAGGATTTCAGGAATTACTTGAGAGATGGGAATTAGTGGTCGGTATATTGGGGGTGAAATTTAAATTGTCCCAGCGAAGACATCGAAAAGCATCGAACTATGCTAATCAGGGTTTTGTTATGGAAGTTCATATGCATGTTCATTGCTTTCGCTCCTCCTGGATCGTCCAATGATGGCGATTCCGTACTTCTTTCAGCCGTAACTCCTTATTTGAGTAGATCTAGGGTTCTTGAATTCAACTCTATTTATTTTTCAAATTACGGTTTGGATAACAATTGAGACCTTGAATTGGGGTTGGAAAATTAAAAAAGAATCGATAGTTTTTGAATTGTTTCTCTGCTTTTCTTTGCGACTTTGTGCGAGTCTGCGAATTGAACACAACAGAACAGGTATGCTAGCATTAATTGGTTAGTTTTAAAAACAGAAAAATTATTAATGGTTAACACAAGTGCGCTTGCTACAGGGTTTTGAGAAGATGATTATCGGAAGTATTTGGGGTGAACTTGTGGAGAAGAGTATCTAAAGGATGTCCACGGAGTCCGATGTCCTTTGGACCTGGTTTCCTAAGTTGTCCAAACTTCGTCTTGAGGTATATGTGATACACGTTTTGATTTATACCTTCCTTGACAAATCTTACATAGCCTGAGTAATTGAGTATTGTTTTTCCGATAAAAATGGGGGTAAATAAATGTAATTTTGGCACTTTGTCTTTCAAAATTAATTTCTGACAAAGAAATACCATCGTCAGGCGCCTTTGATGTTAAGAATGCATGAAGATGAGTCTCCTTGACTTGAAGAAGTAGCAAGAGTTTTGAAAGAGGTTTCTGGGTATGTCTTTACAGAAACAAATGATTTAAAGTTGATTCATACTAGTCTTTACCGTGTTTAACCTAGTCTCCTCTCGTGTCCCCTCCCTCAGGATCTATGATGTGCCCTTAAAGTCCGGAAACTTGTAGTGAACACTGTGACGTGAGAACCTCGTCGTGCGCCCGGTTTGGATAAATGTCAAATCAACTTTGATGCTTGCTATTTTCTTTTCGATTGGTTGTATGTATTTTATTGCTTTCAGAGTCACTTTTCCGATTGCATTTTGTTTAGCTATTAGGTAGGTGTAAGTTCAAAATTTTGGTCTGCACATATATAGTCCTTTTCATTTTAAATATTCTCTCGGCCCAGCCTTGTATAGTAGCGTGTTGAAATGCTGGTGGCCTTGTCTTTCATGTTCAGTTTGTTCGTGGTGCCAGGAACTGCTGTGGATTAATCAGTTTTATTGAATGCTGGAGAAGATATCTCAAACTGAGCAGCTGAAGAAATTATGTTTGGAAGACTTTAAAAAGTGGCAGAGGTAAGGTCAATAAAAATAAGTATGATCTCAATAGTGAAGTGGAACTTGTGAATTCTTGTATGCACGTTAATCAAAAAACCGAACAAGGAAAATGAAAAGAATTTAAGGATATTGTAATTTTTGAATGAGAATTTGTGGAACTGGCTATATGGTCTGAATTTTACTGAACTAATGTGTCCTGAATGTTTGTCAAACCAAGCATTTTGCGTCTGAAGCATGAATGGCTGTTATGTGTGTGATTGTGAGATTATAGGTTTGATTGATGGAATTACATGTGCTGAATTGTTTGATTGTGAGTTACATGTCTCAATTTGGTTGACTGTAAATCTAAGGTTTAATTGGTCTGAAATTGGTTTGATGTGTAACAGAATATTTATTTATTTTTTTCTTAAGTAAATTTCGTACTACCATAAGTATTAGTTAAAAGTTGGGGATCTCGATAGGATTTTTTTTAGGCGCATAATGGTGAGAAAGTCCATTAAGAAAGCAATTAGATAGCATGGGATCATATACTTGTTTGCTTAAGAGTGATTATCAATACCAACAGCAACCACGGGAAGTGAGGATTAAGAGCATCTGATCTACCCCAACAAGGTAGCTGGTCTCGGAGCTGGTATCAATGCAGCAGCAGAGGCGAGGACCAATGTCCTTGGCTTCGCTGGTGCAACAGTAGCAAACAAGCTACCATAATAAGCAACAACAGCTACTGTCCTCCAGCACAGTTGCCAGTGCCGAGTAAGGTGCGGGGGTCGCTGTATATGATGGTGTACCAACCACCCCGTTTTGTTCAGATCCTGGTGCGTTTAAGCTAAGTGTTAATACCTGTAGACAATTTTTTTTAGCATTACTGTGAAATTTGTAATATGTGGGGGGGGGAGCAAAAATAAACACGGTGTGGGTGGAAGGTCCAAAATTTATTTGATCCAAGATCACCTGCCTCAGTATTGGTACAATATACATATCTTTTTTCTTTTTGTCAGAAATTACAC
>SNQN01003416.1:4678-22319 GCA_008642245.1 Bassia scoparia | reverse complement strand
ATCAATTTCTTTTTTTTATGATTTTGTATTCGATGTCATACAAACACTTGCTTTAACGTTTCGTTTTTGAGAATGTGATGTAGATGCAAAAACGAGTATAAACTCACAGCATATGTGAAGTCGCCAAAAACTGTAAGGCTCGTCCCCTTTAAAGGTTGACCTCAACTTTGTGTCATGGAATTGAGCATGAAATCCGCATGTGAACGCGTTGGGGGTTCTCCATACCGAAAGTAGAGGAGAAAGTCTACTATATAGAGTAGATTGAACCTTCAACCTACGTAGAGACCTTTTGGGTGGGAACAGCCACACCAAAGCAAATCCTTCGGGGCTAGGCCAAAGAGGATATCTACAGTGGGCTCGTGCACCTAGGGTACAACAACAAAGTAGATTGTTAGCATTGACAACAATAATTAATAAAATTGCGATAAGGCATGGACGATTGAAATAAGTGGACTTACATATTTTGAAAACAAAAGTAAAACAAAACAAATTCAATAGTATGTAGATTCATAAAATTAATAATAAAAGAAGAAAGAGAATTAGATTGAATAACTCAGAATTTGTACTAAATCTGCAAAGAAACGACTCCAAAAGCCTCGACAAATTTGAGTGACTTTTGATTTCTGAGTGATTTGTGGTGTGAGAGAGATTTTTGAGAGCTTTGTATTGCATGCAGTACGAAGATTTTTGTTGATGTTCGAATAAGCACCGAGAGCAGTATTCATAGGCTATGGGAAAGATATGATAGCAACTCAAAATCGTATATACGCTGGGAGAAGCGCATATACGCTTCAGGTGACTTGAAGCCATGTCACCAAGCGTGTACGATCTGTTCTTCCTATTTATCTTTCGTTTGGGAATTTTGCATATGTATTTCTGAATCTAATCTATAATCGAAGAATACCTAGATCTAATTTTGGCTTCTTGAGATAAGATACCTTGTAGAATATTTCGGATGATCCTCGAATTTTCTGGATTTCTCTTAGAATTTCTGAACTTATTTGTTTTGAAAACTTATAAAAATCATCGATATCAAAGAAAATAATTAAAAATACTAGAGAACTCAGATAAATGAGAAGAATACTAGCGAATTCAAAAATATTAGAAATGACCTATAAAATATTTAAAAATCCTAAAAAATAAGAAAATCATTATAAAAATAAAAATAATACTTTTTCCTATTAATGGACCCTCGATGTAATGGTTTCGAGCTTAACTTTAATATCATTCTGTAGCACACTAATGTGGTCTCACCCAAGATAGAGTAATCCGTGATGACAACATAACGCGTTCGTCTGATTGTTTTCGACTCAGAAAAATTGCTTTGAACCCAAAAAGTTGAAAATACGGAGGTCTTACTCGGAACTATTGAGCAAGGTCAAATACGACAAAATATTTTTTTTTTTTTTTTTTTTTTTTTTTTTTTTTTTTTTTTTTTTTTTTTTTTTTTTTTTTTTTCTTATCGGTTTTCTCATAATCTCAGGTTTTCAAACCAAGTACGACTGGCCAGATTCTCATGCTTTTGTTTTTCATTCATGTTCGTACATTTTTGAATCGCCAGTAAGTTTTTTTAAATTCATTTTTTCTGATTTTTCTTATGATTCTATTAATTTGCAATGTTTTAAATACGCGAATATTCGAAATACTGAATAATTAAAAATAACGGCGCGAATGTTCTAGAATCATCTAGAATATACTTTCTTGCGCAAGGAGGCGTCTAGATAATCGTAATCTTAGAAAATCGGACATAGGCAAATGATTATTGTCCGAATTAAAATATTTCAGAAATTTTGGAAAAAATATAGCTACCAGAGCCGCGTATATACCTCCTAGAGCGTATATACGCAGGAGCTGAGGAGCGTATATACGTGGTGAGCTGCGTATATACCGCTGCTTTGAGCGTATATACGCAGCCACCAGTGTATTATACGGCTCAGCTTTCTTCCTCTGCGCCATAAATATGCTGCCTTGCCTCCGATTTTGACACACACGATTTTCAGACACGATTCTCAACTGACACGTCTATTTGTCTCTTCTGTCCTAACTGCGTATTCTCTCTCCACTCCTCAAACACTCTAACCAATTCGTTTTTGAGTTCTACATCGTCTGTGATTCACAAGCGAAATCAGGGTATAAATCTGAGATTACTCACCTAAAACATCTTTTTGACTTACTTAATTCCTTTGTCACTTTTAATTTACTAAATATTATTCTGCGAGTTTCAATAAATCAATACATAAGTACGAAACTCACATTTTTATTTGATTCATGTAAAATAAATAAAGGTAAATGTTTCCACTTTCGTTAATTTATCTGTACTTTTATTTTCAGTTGTTATGTTTATTGTTGCTAGTCATGTACTAACATTCTCTTTGTGTTTTGTATAGCCACTTCAACGAATCGTTTCATTATCGATTAAGTCGTTGTAAATTCGATTTAAACTAAAATAATTTGATTGCAGTGACAGGTGAGGATGGCGAACATATATTAAATATGTTTTTCAATTTATGTTTTTCTCATGGTGGATGTATCCATATTATATATTGTATATATATATTATTTATAACTTGTATATATTGCTTAAACAGACCGGAATTCCAATTTTTTGTTTTTTTAAAAACACATTAAGTCAGATAAATCATGGACGACCGCTTTTCTAGGGCACCTTGTAATATGACTAACAATCAAGTGACCGCCTTATCCTATTGTAGAAGTCATGTTTGGTACATAATAGCAACCCACTAATAATATTAGATTAGTGCGCTTTCAGAGATCAATTCAATAGCTCTTTGAATTCAATTGTTATGATTAATGAAACATAGTGAGAACCGAGTAGAGGCCGCTACATGCGGGCGGATGGGGTTACTGATCATCCGACCTGTCACCCGAACACACTCTTGGTTACTGGACCTATTTGTGGGGCCTGTTTGGCACTAATGTTTCAGGTCTCTCCGTGAATAACCTATATAGGCACGGTGGCGATCCTACAATTCGACAACACCCCAGACGCATTCACATGCGGATTCCATGGCTCAAATTCTCATGAACTGAAGCTGAGGTCAGTGCCCCTCTAAGCGGGGCGAAGCCCTACATTTTGGCAGACTTTACTGGGATAATCACCATTATGGTGATGGTTTACAGACTGAAAGTCTCATAGTTCACATATTCATAATCATTGAATTTTGCTTGTGACCCTTCGAACTAGGGTCATGTCCTAGGCACCTTGGTCTCAATTATGACATGTTCATATGTCGAGATACTTAAGGGGATTTTAACACTTGGTTGCATGTGGTTAATTCGGATCACTGGTAAGATACAAAGTCTAATCCGCCCACCGCGTATGCACCGTGTTACTAGATGCGTGAATATAGAGGGGTATCTCGGCCATACATCACCAATGTTGTGGTGGTGATTGGGACCCAGCTCTACTCTTAGGCATGGTACACAGTCAGACTTAACCAAGCCGACCTATAGTTCACTTAGATCCGACCTTTAAGTGAATAAATTAGATTTGGTGTTCAATGATGTGCTTGTTAACTTGTGACTCTTCATTCAATCAAAATTCTTATACCACCAACTAACCCAGTCCTTAATCTATGGTTCAAGACTGAAGTTTGACGATCCATTAGCCAATTTCAAAATCAATTTTCAAAATCCATTTCGACCTACGAATCTTTGACTTAGGTTCGATTCCAATCCAAGAATCTTAAATTCTGACTTAGCATTCGACCTTTTTTGAACCTTAAACCTAAATTAGGTTCATTCATCTTAATTCAAGAACCTTAATATCGAATTAGGGTTCATTCAATATCCAATCAAGAACCTTATTCTGAATATTAGGTCATTCAGATTCTTAATTCAAGAACCTAAACCTTAATTCTGAATGGTTCAAACCAAGAGCCTTGAATCTGAATTTACGGTTCGCTTCAACTTTCAATCTAAGACCTTAAACTGAACTAGGTTCGATCATAGAACTCACCAAGGAACTTTGATTCAAAGGCTGGCCATTCAATTTCAGTGGCTCGTAGGTCTAAGAGGTCCTCTAATTCTGAAATACGTGCCTCTTAGGTTTGAATCTTCCGAGTCTAGCCACATAAAATCAGTTAGGTCTAAGCTCCATTAAGTCTACTTTCGAGTTCAGTTTCCTTAAGTCAGAACTCAAACTGAGTTAGGTTTGTTCTTAAGAGTTTTAAAAGAGACCGATTCTTTTGTTTCTGTTCTAAAGTGTAGATTTTTGATTTCACAAGGATAGCAAGACTCGCAACTTGTCTCTCGGGGCCTAGCAAGCAGTAACAGCAGCCACAACCCGACGCGCTCCCTGATAACCAAGACACTCCTCCAGCAAACATCGAACAACCGCTTTAACGGCTATTACTAAGAAAAGCCTTGAGTCTGTGAATTCTCGCCTTGATGCCCAATGAAAAGAGCATTGGGTGAGCTGAAAGAAACGGGACGCAGAAAAACCTATTGAGTCTGACGGGGAGAAGAAGCATGCCTGAGACACCACCCCTCCCTCCAAAGACTGAGACGGAAAAAAGGGTGGAGCAACTAGAAGAGTGGTCAAGAGACATGTCGAAAATTCGTTCAAGGGCTCGTGTTGCTGATTATGAGATTAAGGCCAGCTTTCCTAAAGAAGTGTCATCACTGTTTTTGCCCGCAGTTCAAGGGAACTGAAGACCAGAAGACACACTCCGACTTCAGACTATCTCATCGGTCCTTAAAGGAATGAAGTGGCAAAGAGTTTATTCGCGTTCGGTGTTCCTATTAACGTTTGGACACCAATCCCATCCGTGGTTCAACGACCTGAATCAACGCCAAGCTCGATGATTGGGAATAGTATCAAACACGAGTTTCCAAATGCGTAAAACAGGTACAATCCCAGCATCTGTTGGTCCCCGTGAATAGAGGCACAAGCAAGGTGAGAGAGAAATTTCTATACTTTTCTTTAATAGGTGGATGGGAGTAAGCCAGCTCAAATGACCACGCCCGAATGAGGAAGATCAAGTTGTCGCAGTCATGCAAAGAACTTCAGCCCAAGTATCGAGAGGCCACTCAAGTTTCACCATTGATTCATTTACTGGGCTCTACAGTTGGCTCCTAGTTGAGAAGATGTTAAGCCAGTAGTCTAAAGGGTAACAGGTGGGGGCTTTAACAAGAGGTGGGCTCCTCTTTTCCAACACGACAAGTCAGCCACATTACTAAACAATCTTCTAACCATCCGCGCTCTTTCAGCAACAGGCCTCGAGGACCATACAAAGGATTTTTTCCAATTGGCATGACTTATGAGCAGGCCTTGAAAGGTAATGCAAAAGTGCACTTGTCCTATTGCCACTCCAGATCCTTCAGATGACAAGAAATTAAGAATTGGAATCCCAATGCTTATTGCAAGTTCACCAAGGAAGGGCACATTCCACTGAGATTGCAATTCGTTTATGAAGCACTTAGGATTCAGACTGGTTGAAGATGGTTGGGGCACTCCCAGTCCTCCACGGCGAGGATAAGATCAACATCACACAGCCACTTGCTAACCTGAGTCACGCCCAAGGCGTGGGTCAATGATCATGCGGCCTTCTTTAGATTGAGTCATTAGAGTCCTAGTCCTAGCATATATTATATTCAATTCACTTGTCTTTTGAGTCTATGTAGTCTCTTAAAATGAAGCCATTATGTTCAGTTTCATTCAGCAATTAAAATGTTCATCTTGTTTTGCAATATATTTTCAATTCATGCAAGTCCTCAACACTCATTGGCCACAATGGTTTTAATCAATACTGATTTTTAATTATGGATTGAAAATGCCCAAGAGAGCCCTTCTTTCACGCCACAAATGACCTCCTTCCATCCCTTTGTCAATTCAAATCAAAAACCCTTGCAACCTTTTGAGCCACATACCTAATCATTTAGCCTATTTTCTTTCAATCACCTCCACATCTACCTAACCTTTTGTGGACAAACGGTGCGTAGGAAAGACACGTCCAAAAGAAAGAAGAAAAAAAGGGAAGAAATAAATAGGCAAAAAGAAAAAAAAAGCAAAAATCAAAGTTAATGCCAGTTATACAAAAAAGTCATCAAAAATGCAATACCAATGAAGCTCAAACGCCCAGATAAATAAAGAAGCAAAAGTCAGCACACTGCGCATGTGGGTTACTTTATGGTCTCAAGCCTTTTTTCACCTCAAAAAAACCCACCAGTCCTCACTGTTACAACCACAAAAGCCTCTCGCAGCGAGGCATTGTCCAAATCACCATCAGAACTACGGTGGTCTGATTGCCGTAAGGAATAGTAGGAAAGCCTCTCTCGAGTTCGCACATCAAACATTAAATCGTTGAGGCCTTTTGAGTGCTTGACTTGCTAAGAAATTTTGATTAATAGTTTGGCGCCAGTCTAGAACCTGAATAGACTCATTGCTGAACTACATCATTAGCCAACCTCTGCATCTAGCACCTGTCTCTTTGACCCTTAGCAAACGATTGAAACTCCTTTTTTATTTCTCGAAACAGTAGCTTCATTCCTTATGGTTCACTTCTCAGGACGTTCATTGACTCATAATCCGCAAGACAGTTCAAGCCACCTGGCTTGGTTAGTACATCTGTTTGGGGAACTATCATACATTATCACCCTTCCTATGTTGTGACTCTAAGCCGTAAACGCATTGTCTCAAAGCTCGCGGGGGGCTTCGTGTCATCATGGCCCTTTAATTCCAGTTGGGGGTTCCTGGCGTGTCCTAAGGCCCGTTGCGTGTTCAAGTCTATTGCTGATCACGTGGAAATCATGAAAATTCGCTTATGGACCATGTCACTTCCACAAAGTCACTGTCTCGCAATGTTAAGTCAAGTCGAATGTCAAAGTTCAACTTCAAATTTCAAGCTCTAGTCACACAAGTCACGTCCGAGTCAAAGCATAGTGCCTCGTCCAAATGTCACCTTCTCTAGTCACTTTTCAAGGCAAGCACTTTCTTAATGGGCCTCAAATTCAAAGACTCTCTCAAATCATGTCTTAGAACCAAACCTAGTGACAAGGCCCCTTCAAATTCAAGAAGACTCTCTTCAACTAGTTAAACCAGAACCTACGACAAGGACCTTCAAAAGCTCAAGGACTTCTTTCAAAAAATCCCTATGTCTGGAACAAACCTGAGGCGACGGGCCCTTTCAAAATTCAATGACTCTCTCAATATGTCTAAGACAGACACTACTGACAAGAGACCATTCAAAATTCAAAGAGCAAGCGGAATCTCCTAAGAATCATGTCTAAAAGAAACCAGACCGGTAAGAGAGCTTATCAAATTTCAAAATGATCTGTCAAAAGTCATGTCTAGACCATTCCAGACCTAAAGACAAGACCCCTTTCCAAAATTCAAAGACCGTGCTCGTCTCTCACAAATATTTATTGTGTCTTGAAGCCAGATCTAGACAGAACCCTAAAATAATGAAATAGGTTTTGGAGGGAAAATTTTTAACCAGAGGACGCCATGTGGCCTGGTTTCTCCTTTAGTATATAGTTATTGATTATCATAATGAATTTAATAAAACAAATTTGTACATAAGCTACCTACAAAGTATAATTTTTCTCTAATACTTTACAATTAATATTATTATTTTGCACTTCAATGTTACTTGAACATCATATTATTAACACGGGTCACACGGATATCGCCCGTGATTAAGACTAGTTTGTATTATATATAAATAAGGTAAGAAATGCATGCAGATGCGCGCATAGCCTTTTAGAATAGTCAAATATTTTATTATATATTATTTTCTATATGATATTTTGCTTCGATGAGATTGATAAGGATTTTAATTTGTTTTTGTTCCCAACATTACATGCGAGCATTAAAGTAGACTACTCCGTACTTGAATTGCTTAAAAAACTTGAGAAATAAATCGACTTATACATTTGATCACTTCTCCTTWAAAAAATGAGAAATAATTAAATTAAATAATAGATGCTAATGAAAACAACAATAAACATGATAAATATTTAGAATTGTTTCATACACGGAGCATAATAGATACTAATTAATGAAAAACAATGATTACCATAGTATCAATTAAAACCAGTTTACAAATTCTTTTGTTATGATTTTTGTATTCGATGTCATACAAACACTTGCTTTAACGTTTCGTTTTTGAGAATGTGGATGTAGATGCATAAAACGAGTATAAATACACAGCATATGTGAAGTCGCCAAAAACTGTAAGGCTTCGTCCCCTTTAAGGGGTTGACCTCAACTTTAGTGTCATGGAATTGAGCCATGAAATCCGCATGTGAATGCGTTGGGGGTTCCATCCATACCGAAAGTTGAGGAGAACGAAGTCTACTATAWAGAGTAGATTGATACCTCAACCTASTAGAGACCTTTTGGGTGGGACAAGCCCACACCAAAGCAAATCCTTGCGGGCTAGGCCSAAAGAGGACTATCTACTAGTGGGCTCGTGCACCTAGGGTACAACAACAAAAKAGATTGTTAGCATTGACAACAATAATTTAAAAAATTGCGATAAGGCATGGACGATTGAAAATAAGWGGACTTACATATTTGAAAACCAAAAGTAAAACAAAACAAATTCAATATGTTATGTTAATCAAAATTAATAATAAAAGAAGAAAGAGAATTAGATTGAATAACCTCAGAATTTGTACCTAAATCTGCAAAGATACGACTCCAAAAGCTGCGACAAATTTGAGTGACTTTTGATTTCTTGAGTGATTTGTGTGTGAGAGAGATTTTTGAGAGCTTTGTATTGCATGCAGTACGAAGATTTTTGTTGATGTTCGAATAAGCACCGAGAGCATGTATTCATAGGCGTATGGGAAAGATATGATAGCAACTACAAAATCGTATATACGCTGGGAGAAGCGCATATACGCTTCAGGTGACCTTGMAGGCCATGTCACCAAGCGTATGTACGATCTGTTCTTCCTATTTATCTTTCGTTTGGGAATTTGCATATGTATTTTCTGAATCTAATCTATAATCCGAGAATATCCTAGATCTAATTTTGGCTTCCTTGGAGATCAAGATACCTTGTAAATATTTCGGATCCTGAATCTTTCTGGTTATTGTCTTCTTGAGAATTTCTGAACTGTATTTGTTTAGAAAAACTTATAAAAACATCGATAATCAAAGAAAAATATCTAAAAAGTCACTTAGACGAAACTCAGAAAAAGAGAAAAACTCGATCAGCGAAGTCAAAAGTATTGAGAAAGGACGCATAAAAAATATGTTTTAAAAAAAGCCTTAAAAAGAAAATCAGTAAAAAACGAAAAATAAATTACTTGTGTCCTGATGAATTTGGACCTTCGATGGTAGGTTCGAGCTTAACTTATTTTCATTCGGCAGGGGGGTTTGTTTAGGATGCACAAGTTGTAAATCAAATCTGGTAGCAAGAGCAATGTTGCCACGCTACAGATATTTCCTTGTTTCAGCTTTTTGGGTTGAGAGAAGGTAGGCCCCTTCAATGTACCCGGGAGAGTTGACCTCATTTGGAACGTCGGGGGGAACCTTAGCACTTTTGCCGCCTTTAGCAAGGGTGAAGCAAGTCTAATTCCAAGCCTTCAGCATTTCCTACTCTTTTATGTGGCTTAACGTGGCTTACGACTCTTGCACAAATTGTTTGTAGCAAGGAGCAATTATGCAGCTAACAATTCCTCAGCTTCTGGTTGAGAGAAGGGTGAGGCTTCCATCAATGGTACCTGTTCGGAGAGCTGTCTTATGATACGTCGGGGTGGAACCTTAGCACTTCCTCCTAGCAAAAGGGTGGAATCAAGCTAATTCCATACCGCTACTTGACTCGCACTATTTGTGAATTTTTAGAGCGACTGCTGAACTTTAGGGCCACAAGTCGAGGGGTGCTTTGTCCTTTCCATACTGCCGGGGAAGTTGCCTTCACACATTGAACATTCGATTTGCATACATTGAACAGTTTTAATCAGTTTCTATAGGTCGCCTTGCCTACGCAAAGATTAGTGTGCGAAAGTTATGCCCCTTCACAGGTATCTTATGTGCCAGGGTTACTTGCCTATCGACGCTATCATGTGTCTTAAATATCTGCACGTATCAATGAAATCATAGTTATTTGCCTCTACTTTTGGGACGTTTCCCTTGTTTCAAATTTTAGGGTTCCGCACGCGTAAGCATATGGTAAAAAACGTTATCCCCGTTTGAGGTAATGCAGTTTTAACTCCTTATTAAGGAAATCTTGCAACGAAGGAGGGGATATACCCCTAATAGAGTATTTGAAGTTCAAGAGTATTTAAAGGGCTTTCAATCAATCCTTGATAACTGTCAGTTTTAAAAAAAGGTCGAGTGCACTTCCGTCGACTCAACGCTGCAATTTGCTGTAGCGCCTTCAGGTCACTCAATGGTTAAAGAGGCGATTTAACACATAGATCTTGATATTGTCAGTGTCATGGGGTGAGACAATGGATGACCATTAGATTCTTCGAGATTTGAAGTTCCAATCGCGTAGGTTTCTCGCAGATTTGTAACGGCCTTTCCATTGGAGTCAATGTGCCCATCGCCACATGCCTTCCCGTGATCCATCTTTCCCTCTAAAACCAAATCTCCTAGTTGAATGAAGGCTATGCGATTACTTTTTTTGTATCCCTGACAAGTCCTTAGTATTGTAATTTGCGGTGCAGGGAGAGCGTGCCCGACCAATTTCAGGAAAACGAGGTCAAGGTGTGCTTCATGGCTTCCAATTTCACTTTATTACATCTAGCCCACAGGGTGGCCGTACATTTCAATTAGAAGGACATAAACGTCTGACCAACTAGATCCAAGGGAGAGGATCTCGCGGTTCTGAATTTTTATAGTCTTCGATATCCGATCAAGCACATAGTGGCAACTCATTCGACCAAAACTCCTGTAGTGCTATCCAACTTCTCTATAGGGCCGTGCTTGATAGATCTTGTGAAGAACCGATCCTGCCATTGCCTGAGGGTGGGCTCGATGCAAAGTGTCGTGATGCCCGATCACAACCAATTACTCAATGACATCAAATCAAACTGGGTCATTATTAAAAACATAAATTGGGTAGGTCCAAACGCGATGATGAGGTCTTCCTAGAAATCCCTTTACATTGGGTCTATATCTCATAGGCTCAGCCTCGACCCATTGGGTGGAATAGTCAACGCACAGATCAGAAAGCTTTCTTTTGTCCAACCGCACTTAGGAAAAATTCCAAGGAGTCCCGATCCCCACTTTTGGCAAGATACAAGGACGAAAACACAGAGGATAGCAGGTTTGTGGTAATTTTTGGTGAATGGTGCCATGGATTTGTCAACTTTCCTGCATTTCTTACGGATCAATAGCGCTTTCCCTAGAGTTGGCCAAATTATCTGCCGTCTTAGCACCTTCTCTGCTACCCCTTGCCTCCAATTGTGCGTCCACACACCTGGTGCGATGTCAAGTCTAGGGAACGCCCGCGTCCATTTTCCTGTGTGATGCATTGGAAGAGGGTGAGAGAAGGACGTCTTTTGGTAAGAGGCTGGTCATTCCAAATAATATGACCATGTGATCTCAATTCTTACATACTTAGCCCTCTTTGTGGGTCAAGGGGAAGAATAACCATTTAACTTGCAGTCAATAATTTCATCCATCCCACGTTTCCGCGTCTATTGATGAACAATGCTTTCAAATTCCACAAATCTTCTCGATCCTTGACCTCCTAGACAATCGACCTTGGTGAATCTCCTATTGTAGAGCTGGCTAGCTTTGCCAAAGCATCGACTTGATTRTTTTCTGATCTTAGGACTTGYACCAAGCAGAAGTGATCAAGCCCTTCGATTTTTTCCCCCATTTCCAAGATGTCTGACCATACACTCATCCCTTACTTCGTACTCTCCATTCACTTGGCTCACCACCAGCTAGGAATCAGACATGGCCTCGATCTTCATTGCCCCAGCAGCATTGCACATTCTAATCCCGACCACTAAGACACCATATTCATSTTCATTGTTTGATGTTTGGAACTTGAATYGCATAGCATACTCGAAGATGTCTCCTTCCGGCGATTTGAACAAGATCCCTGTCCCACAGCCATTTTGAGTGGATGAACCATCTACAAACAATGTCCATACGTCGCTTGATGTTTCTACCGGGAAGGTCTTGTCATTTCCACGATGAAATCTGCTAGGGCTTGCCCCTTTATGGCCTTGCTATGCTCAAACTCCAGGTTGAACCCATTCAACGCTATCGCCCATTTCAACATCCTACTTGATGATTTGAACTTCGTCAAAGGTTGCTTGATTGGCTGATCGGTGTAGACCACTATCTTGTGAGCCGCGAAGTAAGGACGAAGCTTCTTGCTAGACATCATAAGTGCCAAGCCAAATTTTTTTGAGGTGGCGTAGCGCATTTCTGCTGCTGAAGTACATGGCCTATAATGTAAACCGGCAATTAAGCTCCTTCCCTCTCGGCCACCAAAATTGTCGATGAAGCATGTTTCGAGACTGAGAGGTACATGTAGTGTGTTTCTCCTTCCTTGGGACTCGCCAGTCTTGGGAAAGAATAAAGATGTTCCTTGAGCTTGACAAAGGCTGCCTCGGCTTCCTCGCTCCACTCRAACTTAGCGCTCTTCTTGATTGCCTTAAAGAAGTATTGACACTTATCTCTCGACTTGGAAAGGAACCTCCCTAGAGCCGCTAGGCACACCGTCAACCTTTGAACTTCTTTGACATTTCGAAGTGATTAATAATTGCCTTTACTTTGTCATGGTTAGCTTCAATTCCCCGCTCATCAACCAAAAATCCCAGAAACTTTCCAGACGTGACAGCGAACACACACTTCTTTGGATTCAGCTTTATTCTAAAGTGACGTAATGCTTCAAAGGTCTCTTTAAGATCCCTAGAATGATCTTCCCTCTTCTTGATTTTAATGATTATATCATAGCCTATGAGGCCTCACTCCTTCAATCTCTTTAGTGAAAATGGTGTTGTACAGCATCTTTGAAGGAGGGAGGGCATTCTCCAATGCGCAATGACATACTGCTGTAACAATACAAACCCATTTTCGGTGAGAAGGGTCTTAACTGGTCCTCCCTCCTTGGTTGAACCCTATAGTTGATGATGGGATCCAAACAACCAAGAGCCCAAACCTATGCATTATTACTAATATGGTGTTTAGTGACGTTTTACAAGATCCAATTGCTTCAAGGAATGTTAACAGATCGAGGACATCCTTAGGAGAAGAAAGGATTTCTTAGTGATTATTAGAAGTTTGGAAGAACCAATTGAGGAAAAGAAATTCAAATCAATGAAGGTTGAGTCCTTGGAAAAAGAATGACTCCGACATTATCAAACGAAGGTTTGAGTTCTTGGAAAATATAACTCGACATACGAAGGTACAATAGGATTAGGGTTCACAGTATTGTACTACGGTGACATTAAAATAGGAATAGATTCTCAGGATAAAAAAGAATTAATATAAGTTTTGGATTTATTTTATGAAGGATTTAATCCGCTATTTTATATAAAGATATATACAAAAAGGCCTAAGGTAATGTGTAAGATAAAATAAAAACTTATTTAATAAAATTATAAGATTATTTTCTGTGAAAGATATTCTTAAAAACTTATATTATCTTTTGGTATAAAATGTTTTCTTTCTTCTGAAAAAGACTCTTCGTGTTTTAAAAAAAGAAAAAAAAAAAAAAAAAAAAAAAAATAAAAAAAAAAAAAAAAAAAAAAAAAAAAAAAAAAAAAAAAAAAAAAAATTAAAAAAAAAAAAAAAAAAAAAAAAAACAAAAAAAAAAAAAAAAAAAAAAAAAAAAATAAAAAAAAAAAAAAAAAAAAAAAAAAAATAAAAAAAAAAAAAAAAAAAAAATTAACAAAAAGAAAAAAAAAAAAAAAAAAAAAAAAAAAAAAAAAAAAAAAAAAAAAAAGAAAAAAAAAAAAATAAAAATTTAAAAATAAAAAAAAAAAAAAAAAAAAAAAAATTAAAAAAAAAAAAAAAAAAAAAAAAATAAAAAAAAAAAAAAAATAAAAAAAAAAAAAAAAAAAAAAAAAAAAAAAAAAAAAAAAAAAAAAAAAAAAAAAAAAAAAAAAAAAATTAAAAAAAAAAAAAAAAAAAAAAAATGAAAAAAAAAAAAAAAAAAAAAAATAAAAAAAAAAAAAAAAAAAAAAAAAAAAAAAAAAAAAAAAAATAAAAAAACAAAAAATAAAGAATAAAAAAAAAAAAAAAAAAAAAAAAAAAAACAATAAAATAAAAATTTCATAAAATAGAAAGTTGGTTTTTAAGAAACGTGTGTTACTGACTTATTAATCCAACTAAACGAGATTTTAGGGATAACAACCGCGTAAAAATGACTGAGTAATGATCGCGTGGGTTATGAGCTGTGGTAGTCAAGTTCCACACAAGCATTCACTCGTACAAAAAAGGAGGAATTGTGGTAGGACTAATGCTTGCTTCAACACTTACGATCACTAGAAATACATCACGTGTTGGTAATTAATCAAACACACCCTTGAGCAAGAAATTCAATTAGAGCTATTTTTTCATTTATGTGCAAGCTATTTGAGGTATGTTAGAGTTGTTAAGTGCTCTTCTGCTTATTAAAGCGAGGGGTGTGAGTTTCAAAACCGAGGATCTAAGGGAACATCGAGAGTTAGAGATTCAAGAATATCTGTGAATGAGAACTGAGGGTCAAGAGTTCTAGGGGAACTGAGATACGAGGGTCTTAGATTGGTATTAGTGTCATCCTATTCATATATAACGAAGTCCTGTTTGCATAACAGGCCAAATAGTTTTCCTGCGTGCGTTGTCTGAGAGTTTCGTGTGTTGGAATAATCCTAGTCTCAAATTCCAAGTTTAAGTTTCTTTTGAAATCGCACAAAAGTGCTTAAGTTCCAAACAATTCACCCCCTCTTGTATGTTCAGATGATCAACAATTGGTAATCAGAGCGAAGTTCCTTGTAGCATCAGAAAACCCTGTGAATGGAACTAAACGGAGAGCTATCTGAAAAATGAATCAACACAGAACACTCGGAGGTAAGGATAATTCCACTCAACTCTCTACATTTCAATGGGAAATTCGTATCATACTGGACTAGAATAAATAGAGATTGTCATCAAAGCAGAGAACTACCGATGGGAGTATATATATAGGTGATTTGAAAATTACCCAAAACCGTTAACAATGAGGTAGTTCTACACCTATCTGAATATGAAAGAGATTTTAATACTTGGATTAATGCTCTGCTTTAATCTCTTCATTTGTGGTCTGGACCTCATGAACACAATCGTGTCAATGGATGCAAGAACGCAAAGCAGAGATTTGTGATTTTGGTTTAGAAATTACTCATGAAGACGAACCTAACGAAGTCAATAACATTCTATAATAGCTTACTAATGTTTAATACGACGGTTGAAATGGGATACCTAAGGACAGTTAAGAATATGTTCACGAAGCTAGATTCACTAATATACTATGAGGGTGTCTCTTGCACATTGCCTACTGTATGAACAGGTCAGCGAAGATTAACACCTTCGAAGTCTTTCGAAAGTCTCTCAAGATAAAAGGAGGGATAAGGTAACCGCACTCTAGGAACCAAGGAAATTCACCAAAGTTCAATATAGAAAATTGGCTGATCTCCTCGTGAACTCATGAGCTTCACAATTGATCAATTATTCAGTGAGCTTAAAAAAGGTAGAGAATTTGGCATTGAAGGCGAGGAATCTGGAATCTGAGGTGATAAGAGATGCTAACCCAAGTGGTAAGGAAATTTAAGAAATGTTTAAATCTAACAAACTACTCTAAAAGCTTGTCAAGAAGCCAGTACATCAGACAATAGATCAGCCATGGTCATAGATGTGGTTATGATCATTGGTGAATCTGTCCCTTAATCCAACAAAGAAAAGTTAAAATGAAAGAACTACGACAAGGGTCAAGGAACTGTAACAAATTCAGACATGTAGGAAGCCATGATTGTGCCGGGGAGATCTGATAGTGATGAAGATACAGAGTCCCCGAGGATGAGAACTGCTCATACTTTGTCTTATGGCAAAAAATGATGGAATTGAATCAAAAAAGAAAGAGAGGTATATCCTGATTCCTAAGAAGTTACTTAACTTCTGCTAAACAAGACTTAATTGATTTATTATGATATGATGAAGACTGGAGGTATGTTACCTAAAAAGCTAATCAATCTGAAAAAGCTAATGCTTAAAAGAACATGTACTGGATAAGAACCTCACCGAAGAACTTGGTCAAAAACAAAACAGGAAAACTTATGCTTGGGATTGAAGTGTCTCGGTATAATAATGATATGACCTAAAGGTGCAATTCCTTCAACAATTTATAAAAGAAGAAACTCAAAGTGAAAAAGGCAAAATAGAGAACTGACAATCAGAAGATAGTGATAAAAGTCAATATTCTGGTATCTAAAATGGATTGAAGAAGCTCAAGTAAAGAACCGAAGGCTTAGGCTTATGTGCATTCAACACATAAGATAAGAAGAAGCATATGTTGATTACTAGCATAAGGTTTATAACATTGTTGTGGTAAATGGCCATCTAAGGTGCTAACTGTGCTAAGAAACAAACTTCTTCATGAAAAAATTAATTTAAAACAAAAGTTCTGGAAAGAACAAGTGGATGGCTCTTCTTCCTTCTTCAAAAGTAACTCCGAGGAAACCAAGGTTCTCGTACTACCGCTAGCATTTTGCAGGTCTAGGAGGGGGGACAATCATGACCTCGTAGTGTTGTTCCCAGACAGACAGAGATAAACTAAGTTTCTCTCACTAGAAAGCCTCGAAGGTGAACTGATGACTGTTGGATGATAAAATAAGAAACGGTGAAATCCAGCCCAAAGGTAAAGTTGTAAGTCCATTCCCACGTATGATAACTTAATTTTAGTCGAGGGTTTGAAACATAATCTGTTATGTATTTCACAATTTTGTGATAAGGGAAAAACAGTTAAATTTACTACTGAAAATTGTAATATCATCAACAACCGCATGAAATTAATTGTTTTTCAAGGGAACAAGAGAGGGAACACTTATACGGTGGATCTGAACACTGTCCCAAGGAACAACTTGACATGTCTCAGTGTAGTTGAGGATGATGCATTAATATGACACAAAAGATTTGGTCAGRCAAGTTTCTCTCACATGAACAAGYTGTACTCAAAKAACTTGGTAATTGGACTTCCAAGTGTCAAGTTCCCTGGACAGTACATATGCGATGCTTGTGTGAGGGGAAGCAAATTAGGTCTTCTTTTCAGTGTGAAAACATGATAACAACAAAGCGACCATTAGAGCTAATTCATATGGATCTTTGTGGTCCAATGAGAATTCAAAGTAGAAGTGGCAAAAGATAAGTTTTGGTTATTGTAGATGACTATTCAAGATTCACTTGGGTGATTTTCTTAGCTAGTAAGGRTGAGACTTTTGAAGAGTTTGTAGCCTTTGCGAAGAGAATTCAAAAGTCAAGTGGATTTCAAATTGTTCATATTAGGTCTGATCATGGAACTRAATTTGAAAATTACAAGTTTGATGAGTTTTGCAGGGAAACAGGTATGAATCATAACTTCTCTGCCCCACGCACTCCACAACAAAATGGAGTTGTGGAAAGGAAGAACAGGACCTTGGAGGACATGGCTAGAATCATGTTAATTGCCAGTGGCCTCACAAGGAACTT
>SNQN01003415.1:17898-61485 GCA_008642245.1 Bassia scoparia | reverse complement strand
CTCTTGTTGTCAAGTGGGTCTGTGTCACTTGTTGCTTTCTCTCTCTCTCTCTCTTCTCTCTCTCTCTTTCTTTGTTAATTATTTGGTGAGTGGATGTTTGTTTTTAATGTTCTATGTTTTGGGTTTGTTTCTGAGTAGCAGTGTGTGCGGCGATTTGTGCAATTGTGACTTATTTGCATGTCCCATTTATCTTAAATGGTGGTATGTAACATTTGAGCATTGTGTGATTTGGTGTTTTGGGGTGATTTTGAGTGCATTTGTGTCAATTATGGTGTTTAATTTCTGCATACCTTTATTTGATGGTGATTTATAATGAGTTTTTTATACTATTGCAGTTGAGTGTTTTTTTGTTTTTGGGTTGGATTTGTGTGCTAAATTTGTTGTTGCATAGCCCATGATTGTTTGATGGGTGATTTGTAATGTGTTTTTGCATATGCATTGAGTGATTTCTGTTGTTCCGTGGGCGATTTGAGTGGATTTGTGCGGAATTATGCTTTGTTAATTATTGTTGGCATCACCCTCTGTCAAAATAAATAATTTGTTGCACCCATTTTCTATTATGGTGAGTGTGTGTGTTTTTACAGGGCATTGACTGATATGGGAGATAATGCCTTTTCAAGCGTCATCTATTTATGGTGATTTGATAGGTTTGACTGAACAAATGTTTTGCTGTTTGGGGTGTTTTGTCTGTGGCATTTGTGGGGATATGCGAATTCTAACTATTTGCATTGTCATTTATCTATGGTGATTAGTGATTGTATGTGTTTTTCACATTGACAGATGGAGTGATAGGGTACGGTGTCTTTTAAATTGGCACGGTGTTTCTGTACGATGCAGAATTTATATTGCATAATTAGCATACCTTACTTTGTGTCAATTATGGGTTTTACATGTTATAAGGCAATTGATTGTTGGGTTTGGTTTTAATTGGTAGTGTTTGTGTTTGTGTTATGCTGTGCAGAAGTGTAATTTATTCACGTAGTCATAGCTTTTAGATTATGGTGATTGAATGGGTTATACTTGGTTATGGTGACGTTAATATTTTGGGTTGTGGTTGTAGGTGGCATATTGTTGGTGGACTATGGTATTGGTAATATTTGCATCTCATTATTTTATGGTGATTGTATATGAGATGATCATTTGAATACTTGGTGTTTGGGTTGCGACTTTGCTTCAGAAGTGGCATTTTGTGGAATTATGCTAAACAGTCACTATTAGCTGCATTAGAAATTGTTCCCGTATGATTGAAGTAAAGGATGATTTGCTATTGATAATTAGTGCATGTGAGTTAATCATAGTGAGCTTTCAAAAAAAAATAATGTGGTATTGCATTGCCTGGTTCAACAACATTATGAAGTATGTTTATATATTATTCCATTTTGGATTTGACAAAAGTAAAAACATGCTATTGGGCTATTGCAAATTAGGTAGTTTGATGGTAGAACAAGAAGTGGTGAATGGATAAAGAGAAGCTAGTGCTATATTGTTAAGATTGTTGTAACTACTGTTATCGTACTATATGTAATGCCTAAATTGGTTTTTCCTGGACTTCTGGTGTCTGGTCTCTGCTTGAAGAAGATTCTTAGGTTTCAGCCAAGTGGAATTGACTATTGCAAGCATTGTAAAGATCTGCATTATTATTAAATTAGAAGTTATTTGTCCACATGCGGAATCCTAATCAGTTAAAAAAGAAGCCTACTAAGTTTGGCCAAGATGGCTTATTAGACAACTAGAGCCAATGTGGAAGTAATTTTTCGTCTGAATGTTCATTTCTGGGTTCCTACAAAATATCACAGGTGTGTTGGTTGTTGAAATCAAAATGAAGGGTGATAATGAGATAAACCCCTACTCTAGATAATTGTTGAGCATTGTTTGGTTTTGGCTTAGTATATGAGAAACATGAATTGTTTTTGGTTTTCGACTTGGTTGGGCGTGTATGTTTTTGTAGAGTGTAAGAGGGTGAAGATGCGTATAAGGAATTAATGAAGCAGTGTTTATGTTAGCACTCAACTCCTGTTGATACATTATTGAATATGTACAAAAAAGAAAAAGGAATAAAAATTGCATCTAACCTTGGAGAATAAGTGATTCTGCCTATTGAATGTCGGCCATGGGAGTCTTTAAGAGTGAGTCAAATTGGGATTCTTCATTTCTCCTCTTCTCATTATAAATGGCATGGTTTAAGAGGAAACTTTTGTCCAGCACGAGTAAGGTGCATTTCTTCAGTCTTAATAAATTAGTTAGTTCCAATTAGTTCAATTCAGGTGTGAAACTCCATAAATAATATGTTGAAGTAGGGTCAATAGAGTTCAGTCTAAAGGGAAGGGAACACACCCTATAGAATGGTACTTGCTGTGCTTTACTATCAGCTGTGGCTGTATGTAAGTGTAATTTGATCGTTATGAATATTCATAAAGCAAGTGATTGTGTGACTTGTGTGCACTTGTCTGCTTGTGCAGTCTTTTTTTGCTCCCAAATGTGCTGTCAAGATTCTGAGTGATTATTTGTGGCAGCTAGTTTTGGAGAAGAGAGAGAATGAAAGAGGTGTTGCCGACTAGTGGATACATTTTAGTTCAATTCAACTACATCACAGAGCAATCATGACATTGTCAAATTTTTGAAACATTGAGCAGAATTTGGTGCGTTCGCAGAAGCTATATCAGCTGATGATACCTGTGTATGAGCTATTTGTTCTGTGGACAAACTGAAGTTGCCTTCGAGAAGGCTATACAGTTTGCAGACATTTACTACTGAGGTCGGTATTTTCTTGTTATTTGCTGTGTGTTTTTAAAGAAATATTATTGATATAGTTATATAATAACAATGTCAGTGTAGATTAGAGTCTCAGCAGACGATTTGGAGAATGAGAGAGGGACTGTAATGGGAAAGTAATACCCGGGGAGGCCGAGAATGCCAATGGCCGGTATGCAGATCCATTTGGTTTGATGTTGGCTGTTCTAAGGTTATGACTCCAAGCATTTTTAGCTATTTTATTGACTCAATAGCCTCACTAATACAAATTATTGCTGGTATTGTAATCAACCTATTGTGGTCTCTTTTTTTTTTTTTCCTACAATTTCTTTTAGCTAGTATTTTTCCTAGTTTACTTTTTAGTATATATGATGAACTTCAAATTTTTCTTGGAGATTCTTTGAGTAATGAAGTTTGGGCATGGTTGAAGTAATTGTTTAGATCGTTCTAATAGCTAGAGCTTATTACAATAATTTTCTTTTCTCTGAAGGTCTTTTCTTGTTTTAAGATTTGTTTTGTTTTTTATTTTTCCACAAATTTACTTTGCTATTAAAGTGATTTGTTTGCTTTGCTTAGCTGTGTTATTCTGGATTGTGGAATTAAGTCCCTTGTATCATTATAGCATCATGTATGTAAGTACTTGCTGCGAAATATGAGACCTGGGACTATATTGTGATTCTGCGCTAATGGTTTGTGGTTTATTTGAGGATTGATGCAGAGTTGTTTGATCACTATATGATAGAAACCTTCTGTTAATTGTGTTATAGAAATTTTACAGACAATGGATCTTTAAATTTAGGCGGAGAGAAAAACTAAAAGTGCTTCTCATTGCTACAGGTATGCGAGCGGTTGTCCTTTGGAAAAAAATGTTATTCCGTTTAGGTGTTCTGCTGCTACTGTGAAGGTTTTTAAAAGAAGTGGTTACAATTTTTAGAGCATATGCATTGATAGTGTTGGAGACTTTTGCAGCTCTGAGGTTTTTAACTTATATATTGTAATTACTGCAGATAGATCTCAAGTCATGGCAAAAATTCTGTGCTAGCTAAATAAGATTCTTTCCTTCCTTCCCTTTTTCTGCAGAGTGTCGTCTATTGATTAAAATGCACTATTGGACAAGAAAGATTTAGTCATGAGCCTTAATTCGATGTTCCGTTCTTAGGCATTGAGAACCGTACGTTAGTCATGTTGATTGAAACCTGGAAGCTGTTGGGTAATAAATGAAGTTAATAAGTTCATGGGTGCTATTTGCGATTCATTTTGGTCTAGATGTATAATACTTGACTCTGTTGCATTCTTTATGTTTAGTCTGCAGTAATGACAGCTGTAAATATGTAGCACGAGAGTTAAAACCCAAGGACTACAGGGATTTTTGCTTGTGGAGTCAATGTTCCTTCAAGCTCTTATCAAGATTGTTTTAAAGTTCGTAGGAGCAACCTCTCATTTTTACTCCTGCTCTTTCTGCGGACAGATCTTCTAGTGTCCAACAGAAGGCTTATATGATGTCTTCATCTTGTAAAAATAATGGAAAATTATTGAGGACTTTGAAGGCAATGCTATTTGAGGTGTTGGTATACAGTATAGTTTCGTGCAGTGTGAGTTCTATTTAGTTATTTTGGTGCTGGATGCTTGAGTTTCAGCTTCAAGATTACGCTGCATCGGATTTCAGAGCGTGCGAATATCATTGTTCGGTGCTGCTTATTGAGATTGGAGTTGCCTACTGAGCGTGATCAAGATACAATCAACCAGCTAAGATGAGTAGTGCAGGTTGATGTACATACAAGTACTTGTTTGATTTGGTACATAAAAAGGCGCTTATTGTCGTGCTTAACTCTCACCTTTGTTTTATAATAATGAAATATATTTATGCATATTAAGTAATCATAATTATTAAGAATATTAGTAGTAATTCAACAACATACTAATAATAATAATTATATTATAATAGTAGCAGTATCAATCATTAAGTGAATAATATGTAGTAAATCAGAAATTAGTCTAATTAAAGGACTGTGTAATTGAATGAATAAAAATATTAATGCTAGATACTGATGTATACTAATAAGGAAGACGTCTTTTTTACCGCTTTTTTATTTATTTTCACATTTCTGCATGAACTAGTTAGGGATTGACGTTTGAGGCCAAGCTCAAAACATTTACATGTAGCTGGATAATAATATCATTTACTTGTCAAGTTTGTCAGCTAACTGTTATATTAGTGTGTATTGTAATGCTATCTCCGCGTCTGAGGACATATTTGCGGAAGATCAGCACAAACATGCAATTGCATTTGCGATCATTTGAGCCTAGGCTAAGTATACTTTGAGATTAAAAAATCTGTGGCGAAAAATCACATAGTGTGAGAAGGAAAGAAGCGTTTACCATTTGGTGAAGAGAAAATTCCTGAGAAATAGTAACTATTAGGCAAATCGGTATACTTTTAGTCTCAACTATATTGAAATATTTAACAGTGTATATTTTTAGTTGAGATTTTTTCTTCTTTTTTTCAATCCCTTTTTTACTCTTAGTAAACTTAATATGTACTCTGCCGTTTTTTAGAGTCACACTTTTGCTGTGCACATATTCTAGGCAAAATAAGGTAAATGTCTTAAAAATAATTTGGGAGAAGGGAGTTAATTAAACCAAATCTCCACCACAACAGGCCATCAAAACAACAACGACATTACTCAAACGACCTGCACAAACACATATCATGGCGCAGCATCCATATCGAAGTTGAGGAGAAGGAAGCTTCCTATATAGAAAAGTTGATACCAACCTAGGTAGAGACGTTGTGGGTGGGACAGAGCTCATATTAAATGCAATTTGCGCGTTAAGGGCAAAGTGGGTAATATCTATTAGTGGGCTTCCCTTCACATAAGGGTGTTACAACCAGCCAACAGCCATTGGTTATCTCACGCTACATCACAAACAAATCCAAAAATTCACTGGAACAATTACTATCACACCAGCAATGGCTCACCATCAGCAAATCGAACAAACCATAAATGCAACACCAGTGCAAATGCAGCAAACTAGAAATATTTGAAGAAGATGTGTGGTTTAGGTGATTGGGAGGGTTTTTACACAGTAAAAAGAAAGGTAAATAAAATTCTATGGAAAGTAACTAGCGGGTAGAGGTGGTATAGAGTGTAGTGGAGGCAATGGGTATTTGGTGATTTATTTAATGGGTGGGAGATATTTAAATTAGTTATTGCATTTTAAACAATTTGTTAATGTTAAGTTATAGTTTTGTGTGGATAGTGAGTGGCTATACGAGCAAAAGAAGTTGCCATATTAGGAACGAAAAAGGTGTCACATTAAATCAAAAAATCCAAAAAAAGGGAGTGTCACAATCTAGAATAATAAGCGGGAAGGTATAGGTTCCTATAAACCCTTTATGAGTTGAAGGATGCCATTTGGGCAAGCAAAATTATTCCCTCGACAAATATGGAGTATTACGGTTGGAATGTATTTTGGTAGTCGTGTAGAATGCAAAATGCTTATGACTGAGTCCGATTGACAATATTGTTGTCCCTATTAAATATCTCTGAAATTGTAGTATTTTGTAAAGGTAAATGTGCTTATATGTAATATGAAGTAGGGTGTAAGTAAGTGTTTGGTTTGATTAATATTTTGGTTAAAACTCGAACAGTATTGAATATCAGGATTGTAATTAGTTCTTTGTTTGATGCTTGTTATTCTGATACTTAATAGGTAGAAATGGGCGATATTTTTCTCAATAAGCTTCAGTGTCTGTAAGGTATTCCTATTATGTTTATGCGGATAGCTGCTTTCTATCTTTTCTACAACTCTTTTACTGTTCATAATGACTTGTCTAAGCTGAGAATTGGTAGATAGGTCTTGGGGTTAAATGTTAATTGTCAGATTGGACTAGTCAGTTAATAAGATTTTTGGAGTGCTTTCATTTCAATGCTATTGTAACAACTATTGCATGATGGATTGATCCGGAGCTTCTTTTTTGTGTGACTGGACGAATAGTAATTTTTGCATACTTGGATTATTTGTTCTTGTTCTTATAATTGCTGGGCAATCATAGGTGGAGTGTATTCTATGGATCAAATCAGTCAATCAAGAAAGCCTTAACCCAGAAGGGGTTAGCTAACATGATCAAACATGATTATTGAGAAAAGTTCTTGACAAAAGAGTTTTCTCTACCGAGCCGACCAAACTAGGGCTCTCATTCTCTCTATACACACCCAATTGCCTCATATCTTTCAAAATCCGCTTCCACGGAAGTCATTTTTCGGTCGTCTCTCGATCCTCGTGAAACTCCCTGATTGTATCTTTCACACTTTTCGTACATGTTCATTACATGCCCACCAACGTAAGCGGTTTTTTCTTACTAATTGCAATGTTGCGAACTCTGAACGTTCTACGGTAACTTGCAAGAGTTCTGGTTCTAGTCGGGGCGTGTCACCACGCAATCCATTCAACATTTGCATCTCTATAACCTACCTCTTTTGAATAAAGCCCTCTTAGAAGCCTAAATTGTGTTACTGCAGACAGATCACAGAGGACTGCCGGGCCAGTCTCCATCTAGCCACCTGATGTAGGGCTGATCCTATGAGCTAATCTTGGTCGATATCACCATTCTGTTAAATGATTGCCCGAAATTATAAAGCCTACCTCATCTATGGAATACTAGAAGTATCTTCTGTTGTATTGAGTTCATCACGTGCCCACAATTCTTTTAACAGATTAGCTCCTTTCTTTTAAGAGTTGTAATTGAAAGCAATCTAAATTGTGCTCTTTGTCTGTTCTCAGGATGCTGATCAGCAGCTGAATAGGCCAGTATATAAGTAGGTCAATGAGCTAATGTTACGAATGGAATGAAAGTTGCTATAGATGTAAGACTGTCTGAATTGGACAGGTATATGGATTATATTTTGTTTTAGTTAATGTTTCTGGTTTGCATGTGGGTGGATATAATTTAATGTTTTGTTTTTTCGGGTATAATTGCCCTGCCGTACCTTGTCAAACAAACGACTGTTGCCCTTGTGGTATAAACAAAAAATCATTGCAAGGTAACTCTTTTTTGTATTAGATGCCGTATTGAGACTGAGTACATGCGATTGTTTTAGGATTGTGGCCATGAATGGCTAATGTGTACATTGTTTTTTATTGTGAACTCGGTTAATGTAATTGGTAGTTCTTCAGTATTGAGCCCACTTTCAATCCGCCTTGTATGGTTGGATACTCATGAAGTTTTACATGTGCCTTTTCCTTTGACCTGAATAATACTGTGTGATGAATATGTGCGTACTGTACTGACTAGATCTCTTAATCAAGTTAGTGTTTCAGTCAGGTTCTTAATTTGGATTCTCATTATGGAGGTCTGTCAGAACTCTCAGAAAGTGAGTATTTTTCGATGTTCAATGGGCTAACTATGCTGGGAAATTTGGTAAGTTTTGGCCATAAAACCGTCAGTGTTGATGAACAGTGCTAGCTGGTAAGTAGGGCTGAGGGTTTGAAATAGCTTGTGGACCATATTTTAGAGATCCTCACTGCTGATTGTACTCGACAGATTTGGAGACTGCTTTTTGCAGGTGGTTCTTTGGAGTTCTATTTATTGACATAGTTGATTGTTAGATATGTAATGCTGTTGGTTAAGACAAAATTACTTCCTGTTAATTTGAGGGATTTTGGAATCTTTGTCTTGATGGAGCAAGAGTGTAAGAGCCCATAATGTATTGATCACAGATTATTGGCCGAAATGGGAAAGTTGAAAGACATTTTAGGACTAGAGTGAGCCAGTTGATCAGTGAAAACCAAGGATCTCAGCTTCAGTGATTATGTTGCATGACATATGTGTAGGGAAATCCAATATTGCTGGATTTCTACAAATCCTAAGGCTTATTCACATGATGGTCTTTATCATAATATTCATATATTAGTGAATAAGGGATATGTGTATTGATATAATAAAGTAATGTTTAATAAGACACTTGGGCATCAATTGTTATTTTTATAAAAAAAAAATCTTTGGATTTTTTCAATAAATAAAAAAATTCTATAAACTAGGAATTATAAATGTAAGTATTCAATAAATTCAAATCCCAAAAAAAAAATAAGTTATTTGAAGTCATTTCATCTCATTAAATTATCATCAAAATTGATATTATATAATGAGATCTGATAAGCGGTTTAGTAGAGGGTCAAAGAATAGTACAACTGTGTACGAAGTTATATTATTGAAGGTAACAAAATAAATAATTTAAAATGAAGCAACTTATTGAGGATAGAATATTATATTATTAGGCATCCAGATTGATGTTGAATTACTGGAAACCAGATTGTGTAAATATTAGGCATTTTGAAGTTTGAAAACAAACACTGTATTGTTAGTGGGGTTGGAAAGTTGAGAGGGGTTTACATAGTAAGTGGTTTGCAGGGTGATGTGGATTTTGGTTGGGGTGGTTAATATGGGTCCACTATAAACTCTTGAAAGGGTTGAATTATTGTGAAGATAAGGTTTGTTGGGGAAGGGGTTGTATAAGAACTGATTTGGCATTTGGACAAACCCCTAAACCATTTGGTTATTAGTAATAAATTGCGGTAATTAGAAGAATTTTGTATGTAATATATAGGATGAAGATCATGTATATCCATGGTAATTGCATTGCATCATAAAAAGAGGATCATTTTCTTATTAATTTTTCATTTCAACTCATTACCAGTCCAAGTGGTAATGTGAATTCATAAGAAATGATGGTCTCATGAAGAAAAACACAATTTGGGCTAAAATTGTATCCTAATGTGTGAGGATGAAGTTATTGTACGAATTTCATCCCATAGAGATTTTATTTGACTTCTTCCCTCTTAATAATTCCTTTAAATTCATATCCTCTTCGACCATGTAGTCCAGTACAAAGGACCGAGCAAGGGGTTGAACCATTGTGGATGCTTAATCATGAGTTTTAATTACTCTGGAGGAAATCAACTATGTTAATCAATTCAACATTTATTTATGGCCTGTAAATTTCTGTTAGTGAGTATCAGACTAGTTTATTTTTATTTTTTGGTATGTCATCTACGGAGTACATCTTTATTTATATATGGTTATAGTTGAATCTTAGTCTTTTTTTTTTTTTTTTTTTTTTTTTGCGCTTTTAACCTAACAATATTTTGTGAGGTGATTCTTTTCTCTTTAATTATGGCCTATAGACAGTGTGTGGATTACACTATTTATCAGCTTCTTTACAACAATTGGTGGACCTGAAGAGGAAGAAGTTAAAAAGGTGATGGAAAGGGCAGAAGAAGGGTTCGTGCTCAGGAGAGAGATCATAATATCCGGCTTTTTGCAAGTGTGTGAGGAGGTAAATTATGGAAATCGTTATTTTTCAGGGTATGATCAATATTAATAATTGGATTTGTTAGTTTAGCAGGAATGGTGTATTATAATACATGTCAAATTGCACTATAGAATTTAGTGGACGCTATTAAAAAGGTGATGCATTGTAAAGCATGTTGAGTATTTAGTAATGGCCTCAAGGATCCATCCACTTTTAACTGTCGTGAATTGTTTGGCAACAATAGACTTTTGCACGGCCCATGAATATTGCAGTACTTGGTAAGCACAAACTAAACTATTATATCACCTTGAATAAACTTCTTGAATTAAGTTCCTACTCATTTATATTTTAAATCTAGGGAGGATTACCAAATCCGGCTGTGCATATGAAATTCAGCGCGATAGACTAAAAGGCTTCCCATAACCTTCCTAACAACATAATTAGGTAGCTTCCACATGGTCCAATTATATTAAATTAGAAATTTGTATGGGAATAATAGCGGGATATGTATGGTGAAATGGATGCTTGATACTCAGGTTGGTTAGAAATAACAACGTTAGTATCATTTTAATATGCCCATCGCAATCACAGCCATAGTATTTCAGGTATTTGTTTGTGATAAATTTTGGGAATATTAATTAAGTGTGTGAACGAAGGTTTTGTTCTATGTAATTCCTTTTTTCTGTTTTGTGGCTAGCATTCCTTTTGGGCAAAGTGTCACTTACAAGGGGGGTATTTGTCAAACACTTTTCTAAAGGACATGTCTAAAACGACTTAGTAGTGATTCGTTGTTGACCCCACCTGCTGCTATGATTTCCGGCGTCACCAGCATGTGCGGTCAGTGTGATCATTAAACCATTTTATTTTATTTTCTTTTTTTTCGCCTTTAAATCCGCGCTTTTCCCACTAAAACCCCTAATCACTCATTCTTCTATCGTTTATTCTCAGAAATCATTTTAAGGCATAGATCTAATTCCATTCATTCTTTCTCTCTTACTCCTTGTTTATTTTCTCAAAATTCAATCTTCAGCAAATCAAAGTAAGATTGCCAAAATTCAAATTCCAGCAAAAAACTAATAGACACTTATCATTGAAAATCAATTATAAGAAAAGCAATACCTAATTGCAAATTACATAGAACTTCAAGAGGAAAAGGAGAAAAAATTGGCAGTTTAAGTTGTGGTAGAATTGATCCTAAACGATTTCAATAATGCTAGTAGTACTTGACAAACAGGAGCAACAAGACGATTTAATTATAGTCTGCAAGCTCACCAAGTGTGCGAAATTGGGTTTTCAGTGTTTGTACTGGTGGAATACTAGGAGGATACAGGTTACGTCGGTGGGCTCCTTCATCTGTAAGACTTCTGGTTCTCTCTTTTCTTCTCTCTCTCCTGCAGATGTAGCACAGGTGAGCAGTGTGAATATGAGAACGAGATGTATGAGTAATATCAATCTAGAGGAATAACGTATGGATTATTGATGATATTGGATGAACAAATTTGAGCAGTTCTAAGTTGATTGCTAAATGTTGAATTTAAATTTTTGGAAAGCTGGTTTTGTCACTTTAAGCTGAAACAAGCTATGATTTTAATGAAGAAAGTCAATTCAACAGCATTCACGAAACAATGGGAGAAAATGAGGGATTTTGGGTGGGAAAAGGATTAAAGTGAAAAAGAAAATCATGGTTTTAATGAAGTCACGTGACGTGCATGTTGACTGGTGAACGTCGAATCGGCAGCAAGGTGGAGGTCAACAGAATGGCCCACATAAGGTGGTTGTTGAAATTTCTCTTTAGAAAAGGTGGTATGTTGACAATACCCTTATAAGGTGGTAGTGAATATTTTTGACTTTTTTTTAAAAAATGTCTAGTGACAATGAAATGGCACAATAATTTTATGGTCTAATATGACTAAAAAATTTGTTTTTTTAGCTGAACTAGCAAAAGTTGCACTCCATATAATTTGTTGTCCTTTTGGTTTATCTCTTATTTTCCCTATATAATCAAAGCCTCAGTCATAATGTGTGGCAAGCTACGTGAAACAAATGAGTCATTTTTGTGTATTCATTCATATAGATACCTATGATTTGTCCTCCTCTCCCCTTTAATCACGAGTGTCATTCCTACAAGTCATTTATTTCATATTATCTAGACTCCTTCCAGCTAGTCATTTCTAGCCCCTCTACTGATCGTTTGAGCTCTCCTGATTCACACGCGTCCATCTGTCATCATGCTCCATGAGGTTCCATTATGTGTCTCCAAACAATTGGCAGATGGTTTTTTCCTTAGGCACTTAGCACTAGTGTATCTAAATAAAATTCCTCAAATTCTCTCCTAACTTTCCTCTTCCACCTGCAAATTTTTCTCCATTACACTTTTTTCACTACACATAGCTAAAAAAAAAACAACTTTTCACACTCTCTTCATACTATACCTATACCCACACAATAACATCACATTTATCACCATCTTACTTCAATAATTATAACATTAACTAATTTTCAAATACGGCTAAATCTGAATCAAAAATTAATTATAAATTTTTCAAAATTAGATATTATATGGTATTAAATTTTTAATTAACTTAACCTTGCCTTTTGACTAACGAAATGACATCTACATATGAAATGAAAAAAAGCTCTCTGATAGATACATATACATAATGTTAAAACATACTGAACGGACATACAATTGAAACATATACAAAATAACTACAATATAATCGAAAATCAATTAAAACGTAATTAAAAAAACACTAAACGAAATACGGCAGAACACTACAACTTCGCCTTGAACTATTATATCCGTTGTGGCGAACAGTTGTGCTCAACCAAATAGCTCAAAGTATATGCCTTTTCTGTCACGAACTTTCAACCTTGCGGTGAACAACTGTTGAATATCAATGTTTTAGGTTGTTCCGACCGTTGTATTCGAATGGCTCTTGTTGTTTCACCGTGACACTTTACTAGCTTCCTAAGGGATGCGTCTGCGTGCGTGGCGATCTTCGCTTCGTAGTATTGTCGAGAACGTCTGCTTAGTGTAGGTGTGCTTTATCCTACGTCATGTTTAGCATAATTAGACAGGCGTTCATTAGTACACATAAATGTCTTCTGTTGTATGCAGTGAGGCTAACGTATTTAGCCATCGACTGGTCGACTCCAAGGCTGTTCAAACGCTTTTCGCGCCGGCTGTCTATCTGCAAAAGCTGTCTTCTAACTTGTGGATAGTAACTTGGATGATAGTTGCCCATTTTGATAAATCCATCGGCAAATAGTAACCGTAATTGTACGTATACATTCACACTGAATTCTTATCGCGGTGCAACGTTGTAGGACATATCGAACACAGTGATCTGTAATAGACATTAGAATCATTGCACGAGACAGGTATGCCAAGAAGCATGCCCAAAACTATTAAATCCTGATCAGTCAAGTGCTTCAAGAATTAAGTGCAGTCTTTGAACGCCCGCATATTGTGCCACGCGCTGGACAAATTTTCACTCCAGCATGCTATCGTAACTATCCGATCATATCTTGGATCTCCGTTGTTTCGTTTTGATAAAGGATCTACGTAATCTTCACGGTTGGTGTCGTCGTAGTACTGATCTTCAAATGTGAAACAACCGCTTGGGATAACATCGCTGCATGCAATGTTGTTTTCTCCATACGTAAGTATTCATAATTTGATTGGCCATAACATGATGCTTAACATTCTCATTGCGGGCGGTGCACTTTTGCAACAGGTCAAAGCCAAGCCACAGCAACATTTGCGACGTGTTGAAAGTATTCACTACTCCACAACTCTCCATAATGCGCGCAAAAAAGGTCGTGTCGCATTCGAAATCTGGGCGGAAGTGGTGTGCATTGTAAACAAAAATTATCTGCAAAGTAGTCGTTAATAACTGGGGTATGCTTTTTCTATTTCTTGTCGACGATGTGATTTGGAGTAATCTATTATTGTTTTCTGTTGTTTGGGAAATCAGATTTTGAGGTAGGTGGTTAAGAAGGTAATTCATCAAGATGTCAATCAAATTGTTTATTCAGACCAAATTAGAAAGAACTTTGAACTGGATGTTGAGACTATTTCAAAATGTTTTCAATATTTCCGATAGATTTTGGTTGGTTTAATTGTTTTAGTGTATGTATTGAGGCTAGTAAAGTATGTATCCATATATAGGAAGAGAAAGTGATCAACGGACTTGCAAGTACATGATGTTGTTTTTGGATTTTTATATTTTTCAGAAATTATTGTGACTTATCAAAAAATTATGTGAATTGTCATAAATATTGTGACTTCAGAGTTTGTTGTGATTTCAGAAAATATGTGACTTTTTAGAAATGAGTGTGATTTTAGAAATAATGAGTATCAGAAATTTTGTGAGATGCAAAATATGTGATTTGTCAGAATTATGGTGAAACTTTTCAGAAAAATTGTGACTTTTCAGAAAATATGTGACTTTTCAGAAATAATGGTGATTCATAAAATAATTTGGACTTTCAGAAATATATGTGATTTTCAGAGAATAATTGTGAGTTTCAGAAATAATTGTATTTTCCGAAATATGTGAATGTGAAGTTACACAAACAACGGACATTTATTTATCAGCAACTTAATTAAGTTAAATTACTTGACATTACACATTAATATTAAAAATTAAAACATCAAACAAAGCGACATAAACATTATCTTAACATAAAGCGACATGAAACATTAAAATTAAACTCCATCATAAGACTACAAAGGAAAACACAAAATTAGTACAACACATCGGTTACAAATTAACATTATAAAACAAAGCTTGTAGCAAATCCCGCACATTTGATCAAATCTCTTGGACTTGTTTCAGTAAGTTATCCTGTAATGTCTTCTCTTCAGGTGTTTAAGGGGGTTGGTTTCATAAACAAAGCTTGTAGGCAGTATGAGTCATCTTGTACGTTCGCAGTTGGATTCTGCTCTGTTTTCCTTCTCCTTTTGGAGGCAGACTCCAACTCTTTTGAGGAATTGTTGTTGATTTGCACGTTATTCGTTGTTATGCTTCATTGTTCAATCATAGTCTCTCTGAGGCGATTGATGTTGCTTTATTACGCTTTCTTTGCTCTGACACTTCGGTGTCGAGGATCTCTGACATGTACCTTACATTGAAGGACCTTTCACATCACATCACCTATCTGTTCGCTATACGTTTTTTCAAAACTCGTCCAACTTTTCTTCAACATCCAGCTGCCAAGAGCAGCACGCAATTTGGGCTTAGAATTGGATCGAACATAGTAAGTGAGGCCATTTGGGAGCTTGCCATACTGAGCACCAAATGGGGCTTCATCAAGAGGTTGAGTAAGATCAATGTTCAACAGTTTGAGTGATCGAAACCCATGTTTCTTCGCAAGTTCTGGCGCTTCTGAGGGCAACAAATCCATTATTGCGCGCTTTCTTCGACAGAGTGTCGCTTTCCTCCTTCAATGGTGAATGGATTAAACTGGGGATATATGCCAAGATTGCGCACTACGAGAAGTAAAGATGAGTACTGTAATATTTACAAGAGTATTCAGTATTTCAATCATTAATCATCATTCTAAATTCTAATCTAAGTACGAAGTATATTTTAATATTGGTTTCTCATTTTATAGATAAATTATGGATGTCTAAATTAGGTTAATTATAGCTGGATTGCTATTCGAAGGGGAAATTTTTAAAAAATTTTGGAGATTAAAACAATTCAGTGGCATTTTTATATGACACTCCGTAATTAAGTGCAATTTTAGGGTTATTTAAAAATCATATACTTTGATCTCAAAAGTTGCACTTATTTACGGAATGTCATATAAAAATGTCACTCGATTGTTTTATTAAAACAATCTCTAGGATTGTTTAGAAATTTCCCTATTCGAAGTCCGCTTTTATTGGAATCGAAGTCCACATTTCATGTGAACTTCCGAATACGCCCTTTGATTCTCCCCCTCCCTCACCACCCAACACAACCCTTCCAACACCGGCACCAACCGGCAACCACCACCCAAAACATCCTACCACCGGAAACACCACCCTACCATCAACAAACACCACCCTTAATTTTTTTTTTTTTTTTTTTACTTTAGAACGACAAAAAAAAAATTAAATAGAAGGGGTTGGGCGCCTTGGCTGGGCGAGCCAACCATGGCTCCCACGCCTGGCCTAGGCGCCGCCACCATGGTGGCGCCCAACCCCTTCAATTTAATTTTTTTTTTGGACTTTAAAACAGTGGCGCCTTGGTTGGGCGCCCCAGCCAAGGCTGCCACGCCCATATTAAATTTTTTTTTTGGTTTTTGCTAGAGTGGTTGCGCGTGGTGGCTTGGGTGGTTGCGGTGGGGTCAAGATGGTGGTTGCGTGGTGGCTTGGGTGGTTGCAAGGTGGCTTAGTGGTGGTGGATATATATTAGGGGCAAGGGTAATACGGGAAGTTCACACGAAAAAACGTGGACTTTGATTCCAGTAAAAACGGACTTCGAATAGTAATCCCCTAATTATAGTTGTTGGGAGAAATTTTAGGGAATTTCAAACATGAATAGTAAAATACTTGAATTCATATTGGATTTTTTCTTTTGTTTTTTAAAAAAACAAAGATAAAGCTAATTAATTAATGCTACGTTCTCATCAACTTATTTCAATAAATTTCACTAAAAATAAGTTCAATTTAGCAAAAATGTTCAATTTAGTAGTAATAAGTTCAGTTCAATTTCAAAGTACTAAAAAAGTCTTGACGTTGAGAGCGAATTCTCTCTCTAGGATTGAGTTTCTAGTCCCCTTCGCGAGGTGGTTCGTGACCCCTCGTCGGATTGTTTTGGCGGCCGTTGGGCCGACCTCTCTCTTAACCACCCCTCTTCCTCCCTCACCGCTCGTTTTGGTTCACCTCGTTAGTCGGGCTTCAGGGGGCTCGTTGGAGGGATTGAGATTAGCCCTTCTCTATGACGGTGAGCCACCCACCCCCCCTCCTCCTTATTCGAGTCATGACCGAAGCTTCTAGGCTGGTTTTCTTTTGCTTCTTGTTGTTCGCAGATCGACCTCCCCGAAGGGCCGATCTCCTGGTGCGACTGGTCTATTTTCCTCGCGGTAGAGCCTTGGTTGGATTTTTTATTGGTTGGGCTAAAGGGTTTGATTGTGGTGCGAGGTTCATGGTTCAAGCGGGTGCTGATGATGGTGGAAGGGGAGTCCGTGGTGATGGATGGTTTGAGCGAGGAGTTGTGTTTTTTAGGTTTTGCGTTTTGTTTATTTTTTATTTTAGGTTTTCCTTTTCTTTTGTTAGTGGTATGTGTTTTAAGGTTTTGTGCCATTTTAGGTTTTTTTTCTTTTGTTTTCGTCTTGTCGTGTCGTAGTTTAATGTTCGGGAAGATGAATCTCATTCATGAAGATCTGATCTATAGTGCGACTGCCTATATCATAATGCCTACATCATCGTTGGTGATGGAATTTGTGAAAGATGCATCGACATCGATTTGTTCAAATGGGTCCAAGTATGGTATCGCACGTGTAGACACCTAAAAATGTCTCCCCAAAAGAGTAATCAGTGATGAAACATACCGCGTCTCGCGACTGTTTCGACTTAGAAAAGATGCTTTGAACTCACAAAAGTTGAAAATACGTAAGGTCATACTCGGAACTATTGAGCAAAGGACAAATAAAGGGGGCAAAAATATTTTCTTTTATTTATTTTAATTATTTTCTATTTTTAGGATTTTTAAAATAATTTATATTGGTGATCTCCATAATTTCCATTTCATGCACTCTTCACATTTTTTTGAGCTCACCAGTATTTTTAGATTATTTTTCTGATTTTTCTTATTTTTCTATGATTTTTATAATTTTTATACACAGAAAATACAAAAAAAATACAAAATACACAAATACCCCGGAAATACGTGGAACCTTCTAGAACACTCTAGACTCCTTGCTTGGAGAGCAAGGTGTCTAGGTGCGTCGAATCAAGGCAAATCACGAAATAAAATCGGGGAAATCAAAAATACGCGGAGAATATCGAGCGTATAGACGCAGGCCTGCGTATATCGCTCCTAGGCTGCGTATATACGCAGGTCTCCTGCGTATATACGCAGGGTTTTGCCCCTCCTCGTGCCTATAAATACGTGCCTGCCTTTGCTCATTTCGACACACGTCTATTCAATTCTCTCCGTTCTAACTTGCGTATTCCTTCTCTCACGCCTCATACACTCTCTCACACATCTCTAATAACATTCGTTCTTGATTCTAAGCATCGGATTCTGTTTCGATTCACAAACGATAACAAGGTTTATTTCTGAGATTACTCCCACCAAACACACTCATTCTCATTTCCTCAATCTAATTAATAATTATTACGAGTTTCAATCTAATTAACAACAATGTAGAAATCACTATTTAATTATTCCATGTAAATATGTAGGGAGTGGTTAACGTTTTTCATTGTTTTTTTCTTTTTTATTTCAATTTTCATTGTTATTATCACTTGTCAATCTAACGATTTCTTTCCTTTGTATATGCAGATCCACCGGCGGAGGTTCATTCGCACGTTTTTAACGAACTGCTATACATTTTGGTTTGTTTGCAGATCAGCCTGTAAGACTTCGGTTTGTATATATGGTTTTGATACTCATTACTTCGCCAATTGTCATGTTTACATCATTTGTATATTTGCCTAAATAAAGACCCGGAAATCTATGATGAGACTTTTTAAAATCGTGTATATATGGACAACCGTTTAGGCACCGTTTTTAATTGTTGATTAAAACGCCAAAGTGTCACAATTTAGGTATATTGGTATCTCTTGTGCATAATAAAATACACTTTCTAGTGAATCTTTAGGCCGTTGTACGCTTCATAGGCGTGCTAAAAAGCTAATCGTATGTGCCTTTCAATAACCGTGATGAATGCGCAAAATGCAATCGAAGATCGAAGTAGAGGCCGCTACATGCGGGCGAATTGGGTTACAGATCTGATTCGTACCATGTCCCCGAACCCACGACTGGTTATTGGATTGGACGTGGGGCCATTGTTTTGGCACCAACGTTTCGGGCGTCCGTGAATAACCTATATAGGCACGGTGGCGACTCCCCTTACTCGACAACACTACCCCAACGCACTCACGTGCGGGTTCCGTGGCTCAAGCCCATGACACACACAACGAGGTAGGCCCAAGCCCCCCGCTGGGGTTGGCCCACGGTCTACAGCACGCATTTGCGAAGAAGAGTGTGAATAGAAGCAGTTTTAGGGATTATGATTATGGTCTTTGTTTCTGTATTTTAGGTCTTTATGTGTTATGTTCTAATTTCGTTGTAGATGCCGAGAGAGCTTTAATTTAATAAATTATCTTCCCCGTAAAAAAAAGTTCAGTTCAGTAAAAATAAGTTCAATTCTTAAGAAATTTGTTAAGTTTTAGTAAAAATAATTTCAGTTCAGTAAAAATAAGTCATAACAACCAAGGCTAAAAGTCATAAGACATCTACTGTATAAAGCAGTAACAACCAAATGCATATCAAAATAGATCAAATTAAATTCAATTTTGACAAAACCTAAATCATTATAAGAGATATCTGATAGCACAATCACTCCTCTTTCACATTGTTTCTTCTTCATATAGGTTTTCGCGAGGGGTTCTATTGATCTACAATAGTTTTGAAGTAGATCTTGATTTAATTCGTTTGCATGCAATGGAAATACAAAAATTTGTTGTGATTGCGCGTCAATCTTCGTTAATAAAGTAATTCCCAAAGAAAAACAATCACACATAGTCGATAAAAATCTCACAAAGGAGAATGAAAAATCCAATAAAACGGAATAATAAGTCTCAAGAAAAGAATAACAATAACAAATCTCACGAAAAAAATAAAGTAGGGTGGCCTTATTTTAAACAGTAAAAACCATAGGAAATTACTTATAAGAAAAAGAAAATGGGCTGACCGGCTGACCATCAACCTTTTAGAATAATATAGGTAGCCCCAAAACAATGGAAGAAGAAGAGGGTTTTTTTTAGAGAAAATAAAGAGATCGGCTAGGGTTTTTCGTAACTTTGAGAAAGTAATTGAATGTAGATTGTCGACTTATATAGGTAAACTTAACATCCGTTGTAACAAGATTCAAAAGTTTAGTAGGCACTTCTCTCGACCAAACATGAACACCCACAAAATTAGAATTCTTTTTTGCTAAGCTTTGGCAACACAATGGAAAATTTTCCTAGAATAAACTAACCTTACGCCAATATTCTTAAAATAAGTCATACTTCTATTATCTTAGATGTAACACCCCAATAATTTCCTTCTTTTTGAAATAATAAAAGCCAATAAAATACGAGGAAATTATTAAAGTGTTACCATCACGTGTGAAAACGTATTCGGCTAAACATAGTACGCAACGAACTAAGAACTGCCTTAACAACTTGGAACCCTATAGGGCCCTAACCAACGGAACTAAATTGTTCCCTTATTCAAAATCAAAGTAAATAAAATCCAAAGTTTCAAATCAACTAAACGTCCAAGTTTCAAAACTACCAAAAACATACAAAGAGTAATGAAAATTATTTCACTCAAATCACTCAGAACCCAAGCTACTCCGATCCCGCAACCTGCATTATTACCTTAAGCCTGAAAGTCTGCTTGCCATTTAAAATGGGTCATCACAGGTTCAAGGCAATTCACCAAACAACAAATCAGCAAAGCTGAGTACGAACAAATTATAAGAACTAGACAAGATCAAGATCACATAACATTATGAATAACAAGAGTAAATAAACTTGAAGTCAATATAATTTATATCATTCCTCTTTTAATACTTGTAATAAGTAAGCACCGAACGGGTCGTCTACTTGGTGTCCAACTCTAGTGGACGTGTCAAGGGCGCAAATCCTTGACACAATAAATAAAGAAAGAGATCTCAATCAGCTAGAGGAACCCGGGGATCCAACGGTTCCTGGTAAGGTCATGGCCGAACCATGCCTCCAACCCTTGCTAATGTCAATACTCTAGACGTGCACTTGTTTAAAGTTTTAATGCTTACTAGTCTTTTACTTTAAGTGCTTAGTAATTTAATATTGTCGAACATCATACACATCAAAGCATCAACACATAAAATATCATTTTAATCTTTACATGCTTGATGACCAATCAAAGTCATATTTTAAATTGTTGCTACTAATAACTCCTTTCTTGCTTGGTGATCATGACTTAATTCATACTTGTTTAGAGGCATGAATTAATAGATTAATCATGCAATGAATAATGAAGAGCCTTATGCTTCAATTAAATGCTTCTTAACATGCTTGAACTAATATTCATCGTGCATAGGTACTAAAAACTTAACATGCTACTATAATTTCTTGATCCTAGCTGATACTACGCAAAGGTCTTATAACCCGTAGCTACCTTATATATATATATAATTATATTATATATATATATATAATATATTATATAATATATTATATATTATATATATATATTATATATAATTTATTATAATATATATATATATATATATATATATATATATTATATATATATATATATATATAATATATATATTGTATGCATCTCCAGCACTAGTTCTTAGAAGTTTCAAGAGAATATTCTTCCCCTACATTAACAAATAATAGTATCAATAATCATCCTTAACTCAAGCTTCTAGGACCCTTATAAAAATTTACAAGTGGCTTAAAACGGTTTCTAAAATTTTCTATGGATGTTAAATATATTTTAGGCAAATTGCCAACCCACCTCTTTACTTGCATTTTTGTAAACTCCCACCTTTTAGTCCAAAATTTTTATTCTCCCACCTTTAGTGACACCATTCTTTGTAAACTCCCACCCTCGTTAGTGTCCGTTAGAACTTTCCYTTAAGCATGGCCCACTCCCTCTATTGTCATCTTTAAATGCTCGATTCTCCCTCGATTTTGAGCTTGCCTTCATTCTTCTCTTCTCTTCTTCTCTTTTCCTTCTTTGATTTCTGCTCAATTGTTTTCGAAAAGCTCAGTTGCATCCTAGTCCAAATTTTGTTCCACTTTATTTCCTTTTCTCAATTTCTTGTTTAATTGAATTTCTAGGGTTTTTGAAATTGTGATTTATCTTGCAAATTGTGAGTTTGGGTTTCTGATTTTTCTTGCAATTGTGAATTAGGGTAATATTTGCATTGAACTCGAAAATGTGATTTAACTTGCAATTGTGAATTTTGTTTTCTAATCGTTGAATTCTCGTCAAAAATTGAATTTGCTTGCTAGGATGGCTGAAAATGAGCCTTTGAGGTGTACTTGTGGAATTCCTATTGCAAGGAGGCAATCGTGGACAAGCAGGAGCCTTGGAAAGTCTTTGGGATATTGTTTTTGGCTAATGTATTAAGATGATGCTATCAAAAGCCATATTTGCCAATGCTTTTCTGAAATGGAATGAAATGAAAAGGCTTGTTGCTTTTGATAATTGCATTGCTATTCTGATTTCATAGCAAAATGAGTTCAATACATCAGGACACAAAGTGTTGAACACTAAAAGGTTCTTTAATTTATTACATTCAATTCAAACCCACAATAGTAGAATAATGGAGTAGAATTGATTCACCAAGAAGATAGAGGAAATGGAGGTAGTTGCGAAGTCGAGAGAGTGTTAGTTGGAGAGGTAAGAAAGGAAATAGAAGGAAAATACAACTTTGCCCCCTGTTTTCACATAAAGTTCTAACGGACACTAACGAGGGTGGGAGTTTACACAGAATGGTGTCACTAAAGGTGGGAGAATAAAAATTTGGACTAAAAGGTGGGAATTTACAAAAACATGCAAGTAAAAGGTGGGAGTTGACAATTTTTCCTAATATTTACATGCAATTTTGATGACTTAAAACCTTCTTAGCATGCCTTACTACTATTATATGTCTCTTAATAAATTCTGGAAATTATTTCCAACATACAAAATATTGTATGGCTTAAATCCTTGTTCCAAAACAATTAATTAATATACCAATGCTTCGATACACTCATTTAGTGTTAAAAATAGGCTGTAGAATATCAAAACATCATTTGTATAAATCTGGAAATATTATGTAATCAAAATTGTCAATCCAATGTAATAATTTATTAAAATATCAAAACTCCATGAAAATTTATGAAACTTTTACAAAACGTGTATAATTATATATAGAATACTCACATAAATTTTCGTAAGTCATAGACAAACATAAAAATAAAGAAAAATCAAGATTCGAATAAGCAAACTGAAAAATTATCACTTCAAAACTGAAAATGTTACCCAAGGTGTATAATAACATACAAGGTACGTATAAAATTTTTCGTAAATTATGAATGAACATAAAAATAAAGAAAAATAAAAAACCGAATCAGTAAACCGAAAAATGGTCAGTTCGAAAACGAATTTATTAAAATAGTAAATCTTATTAAAAATTCTGAAAATTTTACGAAAGATGCTTAACAAGACTTAGATCACTCGGTAAAATTTTCGTAAATTAATGACTAGAAGAAAAATAATAAAAAATCATATACTAAAACTGTTGAATTCTAAATTAACAAAATACTCATAAAATCTTAATAAATTAAATCTGAAAATTATTTCATCAATACACAAGTCATTTACAACAATAATACTTAATTAAAAGCATGATTAAAAACTCTTAAAACATCATAATCATCATCATCATATATATATATATATTTATATAGAATTTGTAAAATTAGGGTTTAAGGTTTTTACCAACAAAACTTGGAAAGAGGAGAGGAAGAGGAAGAGGAAAGGTGGTTGTTGGCTGCTGTTGCGGCCGTGGAGGGGATGAAGAAGGATGTCATGTAAGGGGGATGGAGTATTTAGGGCTTTCTTATTTTTTTTGAATACATGATTTGTGATGGAGAGTAGAAAGAGAAGAAAATATTTTTAGGGTTTATACACACACACACTTTAATTCAAAAAAATAGGATGTATATATTTTACTTTACTGAATAAATAAATAAAGAAGGCTTGTTGGGCTAAATTAGAAAAGACGGCTCACAAGATATATAAAGGTTAAATACTCAAGTTTAACAAGATAAGATTTCTCAATTTAATTTGGGATTGAATATATATGTGATATGTAATTACGGAGTATATTATGATGATGATATGATATATTATAATAAAACAATCTATTAAAATAAATACTCTTGAATAATCATTTTGTAAAATGATACCTAAAAATCATTAAATAATTATTGACTTTATTTAATAATTTGCTTGAAAATGTGGGGGATTACATTAGAGCAAGTCTACCATTTATACGCATTAACTTAAACAAGTCAAATTACCGATCATCCATTCAATAGGTAACATTCAAATTTAACTTTTGGTAATTTCATTTTGTGGTGGTGGCTTTCTTCGAATTCTTTCGAATTAAGGGTTCCTCAACTTCCTCTTCAAATTCATCTGCCACAACTGGTTCCTTCACTATTTCCTTCACTTTCTTCCCCTTCGGTGTTTCTATGATTGAAGTCTCATAAACCTTCTTCTCAACCAACCTGGTGCTTAGACATATTGAAGATGAGACTATTTTTTCTTCTATTTATGTGCACTTTAGAAAGAAAGACAAAAATCCGAACAATTTGTGTTTCGAATTTTCAAAAATCTATATTCTTTACTATAAGAAAAGCGGATCAACGTGGGGATGACATTTGTCACTCCGTGATTCGTTGGTCTAATAGTATAGATTTATGACATTAAGGATATAGAATATATTCTTGAACGATTCTATGATCATAGAATAATATACAGAATAATATTTTCTTGAGCATTATACTGTATTATTCTTGACTAATGATATGAGTAAGGACAACTTATATTTTAGTAGATTACTAGTGGCACACGGCGCGCGCAAGCGCGCCGTGTTCCACGTGAAAATATTGTATGAAAAAATGTCAATTTATATGTACAATTAAGCTAATTAACTTACAACTATTTTCATTACCTAATTTACGAAGTAATTTCATTACTACTTGACATAGTTTAGTTGAAAAGTAAATGACAAAATACTCACTATCATATAAATATAGAGTTTTGTTTGACATAAGCAGTTACTTGTTAGGCCTCGGCATAAGAAAACATTGTGAATAAGTTTCGCTTTCTCTAGAAAACTACAAACTTTGATTATCTTGCACCTTAAATACAAGACTTAAATACCAATCACACGTAGCACCACAGAGATTGCATTGACTAAATTAAAGAGTCAGTTTTGTTGTCATTAGGCCATAATGATACGAATATCCTAGTAGCACTGAGCCACAAAAAACGATCGATCTTACCCAAGTTCCAAAGACAAAAGATAGTAATCCTAGTCACCATAGCAGCGTATCATCTAAACGACCATAAGTCTAGAAAACATAAAACACCATACATATTACATAATATCTGAAGGGATAGATAGTACTAAACGTAAACAATTATGAACATAACAATTAGCAACTATTAGAGTCAACTACAAGTGGAGCAGCTACTCGTTCTCCGGCGGCACCTCGTTTGGACGCACAATCCACTTGAGCTTGCTTAAGCAAGAGTAGTTGGTATGATCGAGATCTACATTGAAATCAAATCAATAACCCAAGAGAATGTGTTAGCGGCAGCCATGTATCAAAACAATCGAGTAAATTGTAATGAACAACTAAAACAACCATAAAATTCCTCATAAAATAAATAAACAAAACACAACAGATAACATCGCTCTTTGATAGCCTTCCTTGCAAGAGATCATTAACTTAACAACAAACAAACGACAATAAAGAACAATTCAAGCACATAAAAATTGAAAGAGACATCCTAAAATTTCAATTAACTACAAACGGACCCAATTTCGAATATAAACCAATCCACACACAAAAAAAAAATATCGAAAGATTTCAATCAAAAAGGCAAAGTTTCAAACAATACAACATGATCTCAACAAATAGAAATCCCCTAATATAATGATTATAATAACGTATCAAGTATCTTATACTCAATTTTTGACAATATAACAAAGATGAACATGTACGTGTATAACTGAATCTAAGTAACATAATAATCTTTCAAATGAATTATTATTTAACTATTATCGAATCCCCTTAAATATCAAAATTTCAAACTGGTGAAAATTGTCACACACAAGTTCTAGATCAAGTTCATACATAGTTTAAGAGCGGTTTACTCCTATAAAAGATCAATCAATTAGCTAAAATTTGCTACTCTCTTTGTCTTCATTATTTTGCATATTTTGATTCAAATGACACACAAAAAGTGGTCCAATTATGCAAAGATGAGGGAAAATAGAGTTGATCAATTCAAGATGTTAGGAATCTTAGCTACATAGTGACACTCTTTTTTGTTGTAACAACACCAACCAAATAAAATACAAGTATATTATATGGTCATCCTACCCAAAAAAAAAAATTGTCTAAGCTTGGTCATTTGAAAACAATAGTGGGGAAGGAACTTAATTCCTGTAACAAGTGATCGAGTGCTAAAAATGAATACCAGAATAAKCCCCAAATTTGAGAAGTTTGATTGATTCCAAATTTACTCAAACTCTAAAACTCCAAGCAATATAATCTATCCTCCCTAAATCATTACGCAAACAATCTCAAAACACATATTAATTAAAATKAAATTTAAAATATTTGTAGCCAAAAAATATAAATTTCTACAATTCGTATTTTCCAACACAACTACCAGCTCAGCAAATAAATCTCAATTAATTCACAACCAAACCAAACAAAAATTCACAAAAAATCTAGCACACAGTTTCAAGTTATTAACTGAACTACTTAAGGACTGCAAGTCAGATCATCACAACACAGAAGCAGAAGCTAGTTCTTCATAAAGACACATATTCGAGCACAACAGGTTTGTTCAGCAGCAACACAAAGCTTTGTTATGCAAATTCTTAACATCAAGAAACCAAATCGAAACTTATTAAATATAAGTTGTATGCATTAAACCATTAAGTTACCCCAACAATAAAGGAATGTGGTGATCATTCTCAGTATACTCAGAATAGCAAAAATCGTAAATAACTGATGTTATAAATCAATCTAACTAATTTCACATGTTAAAAAGGGGGAAAAAGCGTTGAACACAAAATCAACATCAAACCTCAAATCATTTTTTAAATTGACAAAACCCCAAATATAGACCCTAAAATCAACAAACCGTGAATCAATCCCAAAATTTACAAAAAAATTAAGAAATAACCTAAAATCTCTAAAAACAGCCAAAATTAATGATAAAGTACCTAAGTTTTACCTTGCTTAATATCCAGGAAGTTATCGATGTGAGCAGGGAGGTAAACTTGCAGGAATTCCTTATAATCGAGATCAACATCGCTGCCCTCCAAATTCGGTAGCTGATACATGGTGTTTATGCATCTAGATCTCAAACAGTAGGTCTTTGCAGGTTCACAAGCAAGTCCCTTCTTTTTATTGCTTGAAGTCGGAGGATCAACAACTCTCTTCTCACTTGCKAGCCTCAACTTCTTATGGATTTGCGCAGTAGAAACAGGTTTGTTATCGGCAAATACCGCAGCATAGGAAGCAGATCTATCAGCCATTATAAGCGTGTAGAAGAAACAAAAGAAAAGAGATGTTGATAGCTTTGAATGAAGTGATAAGGTGATAACTTTTGAGGAGATGAGGAGATATACGACTTCTTTAGTTTAAAAGAAGGCCTAGGGTCTTATTTATTTGTTTGATACAGATATTATTAATTGCATAATTAACGTTTTAAATTTTAACGCACACATAATTACTCTATTTTTACTACTCCCTCAGTTCCTTGAAGTTTCTACCATACACTATTTGGGTGTAAAATATAGAAACTAGTATAATATGAGAAGTGGGTTAAAAAGTAGATTAGATTGGAGAGAGAAACAAATAAAATTATATTTTTTAATACACATGAGTGTATTGCAAGTAGTATGATGGGTTCCACATGGTGGACCACCACAATTAAAAAAATAATACTTCCTCCATTTCTTAAAAATTGCCTCAGTTTCCTTTTTGGGAAATTTCACAATAATTGCCTCACTTTGCTTTCTTTCCAATTTTGGTGTGGGGACCACAATTAAAATATTTATTCTTCTCTCTTTTATGTGGGGACCACAATTAAAATACTATTTTTTCTCCCACTACTTTATTAAAATATTCATCAATACACCTACTTCAATCACTTTATCTCTCTTTTTTGGTCCCCACTTACACACCTCATCACTCATCAAATTTTGCCTCGATTTCCGAAAAATCAAAGTAAGGCGATTTTTAAGAAACGGAGGAAGTATAAAGTTTCCTAAAATGGAATAAAGTGAGAGTGATAGGAACTTTAAGGAACGTCCAAATGAGGAAAGTGGTAGGAATTTCAAGGAACGGTTGGAGTATCTAATTTTGCACAATTTAGTCCTAAATTAAACGCCATAAAGTTTAATATTATTTATTGCTTGACATAATGTAATATACTTATTAATTGTAAATTAGTTTATCTTAAATGTTTAAGAAATATATTGTTTTTTAATATAGGGACTTATTTATTTGTCGGATACAGATATTATTAAGTGCATAATTAACGTTTTAAATTTTAACACACATATAATTACTTTATTTTTACTATCTAATTTGGCACGATTTAGTCCAAAAGTAAACGCCATAAAATTTAATATCATTTATTGCTTGACATAATGTAATATACTTACTTGTAAATTAGTTTATCTTAAATGTTCAGGAAATATATTGTTTTTGAGTATACTTTTACTGGGAGTAAATTGAGATTTATATCCCAAAAATTGATACACGCACGTCATATTCCAATTGTGTTATATTTTCGTTCGATGATTGGTAATTCAAGAAGCGTAATAAATCACAATTAACGGCGTATCTATAATATGTTATACCATGATAAAACATAATCAACGGTGAAATCTTAATTGTTGGATTCGAGATACTAACTTGCATCGAAAAGGTCGATAGGAACATATTGGTAAAATCGGAACGCATAATCTGAAGATTATATTAATTTATCGGAAACCAACAACAATGCTAAGATTCAATAATAAAATAGTCATTTTAATAGATATAACTGACATTGATGGTTTTTCTTGCGCAAAGACAATAAGTAAGATAATCTTAAGTTTGTTAGTAGATGAATACCAAAATATAATTGTGATTATGGTGAACAAAGGTATGTTATCATTAAGAATATATTTGAATTTATGATTGATAATTGATAAAACTATGAAAAAAGATTTCGCATGTGTAATATATTTGAATTCATAATTGATAAAACTATGAAGCAATTTAAATCAGATGGTTGAATCGCATGATTGTGGAGTTTCATTAAACTTCAACTAATTTTTGTTCAAATCCAAGTAGGATCTTGTGATCCTACAAATTTGAGATGTTTCAGAAGTCTCGATCAAGCATGTCGAAGTTTTCCACTCCCGAAAGAGCAAACAATACAAAAAGAACCTAACTATACACCTTCGCTTCTTTTTAATTTTTATTATGAGCTTTTTTAACTATTGGTTTGAAATTAGGACACATACAGTCCACTTTTTCGTATTCAATTATTGTAGCCGCACGAATAAGCCAAGAATGACTTGAATTATTTTGATTAGGTGCCGAGAAACACTTCATCGTAGATCTCAGCTGGAAAACCTAGATTAGTTTAATAAAGATGAAGCAAGTTTGAACTAAATTATATTCGATGTTTCAAGCAGAGTTCTCATCAATTATTAGTGAGTTTGCCAACATCCGAAACGCTAATATTTCCTCACCAATGCACTTGCTAGACATGCTTTTAAGTACGCTAAAATTCGAAACGTTAAGCTCTTTGCAATTATAATTAACCTATAAACAAGCAGATATTCAAGTACCAACCGAAAGCAACACCGAAAATGCATCCACTAACATAAAGAGTAAGGTTTGTTGTCATTAGGCCACAACGTTATGAGTATCCTAGTAGTACTAGAGCCACAAAAACCAATGCACACAAGTTCCAAAGTCGAACGATAATAACCCTGGTCACCACAGCAGCGTACATCCAAATGACCAAACCTCGCTGAACGAGTCTACAATACCTTACATATTAGAACGAGTCCAGAAAACATAAAAATCTAACATAATACATAATCGTCAAAGGTATAGATACTGATAGACGTAAATAACCATGAACTCAACGACCATTAGAGATAGTTACAAGTGGAGCAGCTACTCGTCTTCAGGCGGGACCTCGACTGAACGAACAACCCACTTAAGCTTGTCTTCTTTGGACATACCCTTCTGCGCTGCAATTTGCAGAAGCATTTCCTTGGCCTTAATCTGCTCCAATTTCGCATCAAATGGACTTGTCTGGCTCTGCAGCAAGCAAAGTTCAACACCACAATGATTTCACAACCAAAAGGAAGGGAAAATTACAGCACCTTGTTAACTATTAGAAAAGCTAGTGATCGAGTTACTATAAAGTAAGTTTAACACTTTGGTTCGCTAAAAGTAGCTAATCTAACTTTAGGCTAACGATTTTAATTTTACGAGATTAAGGAATTGACAATTAAATGTCAAAACGCTCATTTAGGACTAATCATATACTTTCAGAAGCTATAACTTGTGTATATGGCCTGATTATCAAAGCACACCAACACTATCAAGTCATTTCATACTTAGAAAAAAACAGCTATAAGAGCATCGTCTAGAAAATTGGATATAAGAGTGATCCATGGGATGCATACTCAACAGTGTTATGTGCTGTTAGATACTTACATCTAATTTCAGTAGACAACATCCAACGATCCAGTTTCATCGGATACTTGTGCACTAAGCAGCACATTGTTTCAAAAAATAAAATTTGAGGCACCAATAACGCAAATAAGCAAGAACAATGAATAATTTCATTTACAACATTATCATGTATGACATACTACTCCGCTGCAATAGCAGGCTCGTCTTTGCAAGTTATGTAATCTATTTTATCCCCAACATTTTCTGTGACCTTACGACCGCAAAAGTTGCATCCAATGTAATAGTGAACATCTCGAGCACGCATGCTTGTTATTTTTGCTTGAACCCAAAAGGTCCCAACGTCATGAGGAGAGGTTGTCTGCCCAGCCACGGTGTCCAATTACATTAGCAAATTATGTATTTAACTCAGAGCATTAAATTTTCACTAAAGATAAGTTTCAAAACAAAACGTTAAACCTACTTGTTTAGCTAGCACTCCTTCAATCGGAGTAACGTTCCTGACCACAGCTTTCGACACAGTAGCTTCGCCACGCCATATTTCAGCGGATGACATGTCATTGTTCATCCTAGACAGTCCATGGAGTAATGAATCAAGCCATCCAACAAGTAATACGCACTATAAAAAATATCTGCATGCTTGTAAACTCTTAGCTCACACAACAATACAATTGACCATGTCTCACCAATTAGAGGTTGTATCATCTGCCACCATAGCAACTTTCTCTGAGGCAGAAGCCTCTTCAGTGGACTTGCCTTGATCAACGTCACGAACATTCCAGTAGAGAATGTTATTCAGGGCCACCTTGCTCGTAGGTGCAATATGCAGGAAGCATTCTTTTCCATTTACTTGTTCAAGCTTACTTGAAAGGGCCTCCGTATTCTCCTGTCAAACATCATTGACAAGTTAGTTTTAGATGTTGATCGACTAATAAAAAAAATTATCTACTAAGCACGTACACTTCAAGTCTGAAGTGGCTCTTTTCATCATATATGAAGAATGTAAAACATTAGATTCAATTCTAGAGGCTCTGAGAAGCTTTTCACAAACATTAAACAAGGTGAAAGCCAAAATCACCACTAAATAAGATAAAAGAAAGAACCAAGTCAACACAGATCTACCTAGAATTTGCGCAGATATTACTCCTATAAATTCAAATTGTCCATCTAATCAACCCCGATCATCTAACAGTAGTAGTTGGACTCGACTTGAACCAGCACTCACACTAACCACCCAGATTCTTTTCTAACAATGATAGATATTCTTTTGTGACAAACATGGCAACCTTGCTACTTGTAGTTATCTTTTCTTGATTTAGCACCTTCTAACATTGAAACTCCGACAAGAAAAATCCGTGATCATCCTTTAAGTTATCCAGAACACAATCAAGAGAAACTTATTTCATCCCACAAAAGCACATAGAACAGACTATAGAAATGATTGGTCTCAATGAATGCGATAAAGACAAAATTATCACCATATCAATGTTTCATGAGTACTCAATTAAATTCATAAGGTACATGCAATGAGTCTTTTTGTTAAATGACCTTTCTTCCGGGTCTCTCACCCTAAATGGTATTGTTCAAGTTTAGGCGTTTAGCATTATTGTCACATTTAAACTTGTTCTGTCTAAAGAAGAATTGGGAGGWATTGAAAGAATAATCAATGATTTCGGTAAAGAGAAAGAGTCAATCAAACAAAATGACCAATGGACATTACAAAGAACAAGGTTACTGAGGTATATAACATAAAATGCGACAAACATCTACTTTGTAGAGGTTTTAAAAAGAAAGATATGTTATCCCTGTAATCGAGGAACAACACAAAGTAGGAAGTGATCTTACGTATGCATGACCAGGTTAGTATATTAATGCGCGAGATACAGAGAACTACATAGATTTGAACCTCAAAATAGACTCATAGCAGAATTGATCGCATGCAACTACACACACTCAGCCTCGTTTTTAGAATAGCTATCTGTTCAGCACTCATGTCTAAAATTTGCTCAGCTTATCAACCGAATGCACTAACTTTGAGAGTTCCGGTTCTATCAGTTATATATGCATGCACAACCACCCTGAACACACACACAATGATAAATTACCCGGTCATGGATAGTTAATACGCAGCAATACCTTGTCAAAATTCGTAGTATATTTTTTTACCTTACCGAAGCTTTAACCGTTTTACTTTTGCACCCAGGACATACAAATTTATGCCCAATCTTTCCAACAGGATCCTTACGACCACATTCACTGCATCCCACAAAGTAGAATACGTCTTTTGGTTCAATATTAAAAGGACATGCTTTTACCCAAAAATTCTCTTCTGGCCAAATGCTCGTAGCCTGTACACTAAATGGTATAAAAAAACAAAGGAGAGGCAGAAAAATTCACAAGCGCATATTTAAGCATGTGTAACCATACGAATTTGTATCGAGTAAGTGTGCCTAATGCGAACAATCGATTAATAGCACATGCATTTTGGGCTACTCCAGTCTCGACAAGCTTGATAACCGTCATATTATTTTTCACGAGCATTACAAGAGGGAAAGATACTATACATATTTATGTTGGGATGTTGCAGCATTAAATTAGACTTATAGCTMAGAATGTTACTCGTTGACATGTCAGGATGTTCATAGTTAGTTTATATATTAGTTGCCCCTAGTTCGGAATCCTATACTATTATGGCATTGTAAAACTGTGTGTCGTCTATTTAAGCAATGTATGTAAAATTATTTGAAAAAAATTGGCATTATCTAATACTTCACACCACATGAATTCATTATTTGAGCATTATGCATATACATATATAGGGGAACAMAATAGAACAGGCCAACCTTTCTGAAAACTATATCTTCAAATTTTGTGATGCGCTTATCGAGATTTGCCAACAGGATTGCTTTCCCTCCCCAATCTTCGAGTAGTGGCTTGTTCTCACTTGCCTTGAACATATCAAGATGAGCACATGCCATACATAAGCCCTAACTATGCAAATACAATGCCTTGTATTTACTAACCAGGAGCGAACTTCGTCAACTTTTCCCCAATAAGATCATGCACAAACAATATCGATAGTGTTGTTAACAAAGAATAACCTTGCACCAAAACATCAAACAACTCTGGAATGCTTAGCCATCATGGGTCAACAAATTGCATATATATATTCTATTAGCATTAAATTAGTTAATAAAGCCAAACCTTGGGAGGTCAACGGACGCAAACCAACTAACCCAACTATCATGAACCCCTCAGGCCAAGCCTTGTAGAGTGGGAGATCCATGGTAGCAAAGTCACTCCACACAGTCAGCTTTACCGATCGAGTGGTGCTGCTTGCCAAAAAAAATAGTATGATTAATTTAGTAGCAAAACATATGTGATGTATTGTAATGAATAAGTCATTTTCTGAAATTGGAGTAATGTTATTAAAAGTATTAATGGTCAAATTTATGCATGAGTGAGTTTCAAAATTCAAAATTTACATATTAGTGATACAAAATCACTCTAGCTATCACTCGTGAAGTTTCCCCAAAATCAAAATTAACATTAGTCGCTCACAACAAGTCACTCAGAAGCTAATCCTCACTACACCCCAATATTAGTAGTGGCCTAATACATATATAATCCTATATATATAATCATTATATATATAAATATATATATATATATATATATACTATATATATATTATATCTATTATATATAAGTATCATACCATAAAAGTTATATATATATTTCAAAGATGTGGTCATCGTAAAATGTCATACCAAATTTTAATCTCAAGATCATTTATCAAATAAATGAATGAATCTGGATTATCAAAACCAATATATTTTAATGTTGTTCTCATAAAGTATGAAACAAAAAATAACCAAGATAACATATAATGCCCCATCACTCATATCCATGTAAATAAATCCATAGATGAAAAAAAATGACTCAATTGGTAAATAATTAATTTATTCCACAACCATTAGGAAGAATCATAAAAGATAACAAATATAAACGAACATGTAATCAAAAGTTTTAAATAGAATAATTGAATCCATATAGAAAACCAATACTCATAATAGTAAGAAAACTTTGAGTTCCACACTCAGTAGATCACAAGTTTTAAGCATCACTAACCCTCGTTTTAACTAACATTTAATTATTTGACCGGCCAATCAATTATACAAAAAAAAGAAACTTATAGAGGTAGCAAAAGACTACACCTCCATCAACGAGAAAAATGTCTTGAATGCTACTCTCGAGTAGTTTCGCAGTCACTGTGCGGAAACATCGCTGACAGTATAGCACCGTCTGCAACAACATCTACCACACATTAAACAAAACAGCTGACATAAAAGTTCGCAATCAAATATCACACAAGCACCACTCTAGGCATTTGCAAGGCATAACGACCTTAGATCATCATAGTCTCTTGACTAAGAGGAAGCATTCACTTTTGGTAGTTGGGCTCATCGGTCGATGGGTGGAGTAAGGTTAACATCAACCTGATTACTAAAGTTTCAGTTATTATGCTGCAACCCTTGCCTCGGTTTCTCTCAGGCCAACCCTTGACATTAAGATTAGAGATCTCATTAAATTTTACGCGTTCCTTTGCCAAACTCGAACGCCTTGATGTCCTCCCAAATAACGTCCTTTCATTGTGTTTTCCTTTATAGCACATTTCATATAGCAAATGGAAAAAAAAGTTAGAAAAGTTTTAGACTTCAAATAAGACTTAAACAGAAGTGTACTTTCATTTTCAATCAGATCTCATCTTTACAGCGAAATCATAATGCACAGATCAATGATTTCCAATAAAGCTTTGCCAATTTGCAATAAACTTTTATGGAAATCATAATGCACATGTTAAAGCTTTTCAACATGATAAATAAATCTAGCAATTTTGAAAAGTGGTAATCAAGTCATAGCCTGCAAGAGATTGGATTGCTCTAAAGGAAAGATAAAAGTAAAAAATTATGCAGAGCACTGATTTTAACTCACACAATTTTTCATGACAAAGAAACCCACTGAATTAGATACATTGATCGTGAGAAAGCACTAAGTCATAGTGAATGGGGCTTGAGATTAATTCAATACAAAGCTAAGTCTACTTAAAACTCGAGCCGATAATATAAAAACTATATATTGTCTATCAAGAAGCCCCAACTTTAGCACTTTCTTTAAAAACACATTCATTCGCTTATCAAGCCAATCTGATACTCCTATATTGACATTCTAAGGAGAAAAGGCAATATAAGGCACTAGAGGAACCAGTGCATTAACGATACTTTACGATAAAGAGTAGATTATTGTGACCAAGAATATCATGGAAAATGAAGCACAAATAGCAGTATTCATTATAGGTCTCAAAGCAGATGCTGCTCAGAGCCAAACTATTGACTCTAATTACCTAATAAAATATTATTCCCTAGAGATTGACTAATCGCATCAATATAGAAAGATTGTTGATTCAATTATGATTAAGTGTTATTTGCATAGAATCAGAAATCACCGGAGCAAATTTATACTCTAGAGGGCACTTTCGAACGTAAACAAAGTAGCCATTAATTCATAAAGAATACTATTATCATAGACATAAACATACATCAGAATATAATTGAGAGCGGAAATACCCTACGTTCCTTCTAACAGCAGTTTCTAAACATGGCTCTTTGCGTAGGAGTTTGCCTTGTCACACTTATCTTATGACTTTCACTTTGATCTTCACTCCTAGTTGAACTCTCATGAATTACTGGTGTATAGTCAGCTTCATGGTTAAGTGCCCAAACCAGAGAAAATATGTCCAAGCTAGAAATACCCCCTTGCCTTGTAAGGTTTAAACATAGCACAAAATATTGATAGACTAAACATCATCGTTTTTATATTTAACCTGATCATCGTTCCAAAAACAGGAAGACAGAGGTATCCGATAAAAGAAAGGAAGACAGGGTATATTCACACTATGATTAACATCTATCTCTTAGTCAAAGCCAGTAACAGACCACCTTAAGGCGCATCCTTTGTAAATGTAAAAAAACCTGAGCCTCATCATAACTCGAATGAAAAAATCAAGATTAGCAAACATTTCGACAAAAAAGTGATCAATATAATGGTAATTACGATCATTTATTTATCCAAGAAATATTTCAAGGAGTAAAAAGCTACTAGTCAGGATTTATTGCAATCTATTTGATGGTCCAACAAAGAAAAGCTGTATTCGAATCAGATTAATAGTACTGGATGCCGAGAAAGTAATATTTATCTAAAAGTTGCGAACCCTAGGTGTAAAATGAAACCCAATCCATTATCCAGGGGATAAAGTAAACACATGCATTATTATATATAAGTAGAAATTGCTACCTGTTACACGACGATAGAGGAATATAAGCAACAAGTCACTTTCAGCCTACATTTGTGCAAGTACTAAGTGTCAATAAAGCAATTGATTATAAAGATATTGAATAAGGTTGTTTTTAGTAATCTGATAAGTAATCTAATCGGAGAAGTTTAAATATATTATAATAAAACAGTATAGCCGTGAAAAAGCATTTACTATTTTTCACTCTAACATACAGTAAAAATCTGACACATCTTGTGTTAATTCTAAGTAGGGTGTTTTAGGGGCATGCCAATTTCATGTTGGTTTTGTCAGCATTGCTTGCTCAACAATTATACACCTTATAGAAGAAGACACCTGGTCAAGTGTATTAAAAACAACAAAACTATGCAATACAAAATCAAACGACCCAAACCAATCCAAAAACACAGAGTACTCAATGTTAAGCAAAAGCCTATGCCGCACTAGACCTAGATTAACAATATACAAACATGATATGCCCCACGTATACAAGGGAAAACACCTATGATCAAGAAGTTCTAAAAAAAAAGGAGATCTGATCAAGCAAACCCCGTATTAATAATCAACAAGTTAATATATGACTTTATTTAAGAATATGACTACACGAACCTAATATACCTTTCGCGTTTTACTATCCTATCTACATGCTTCCTTTCCCTCGTATGATCGACACAGCCTTCAACATCTATCTGTGCTACCGAAAACTAATGGAATCGTCAACAAAGCACATGATAAACACTTTCATTTTCATATCGTCAATACACAAAGACAACACGGTATCATATAAGCACCTATATTTCAATTCAAAACCAAAAACATCAGTATACGTATTACAAAAAGCAAAACAACTATCAAAAACACAACAGATAGCATATCAAACGAAACATTGAGATTCGAAAAATCAGCTCAATCATCCCTCAAAGCCATGTTTTTCGGTTGTAAATTAGATATGAAGCGCATCATAAGCCACAAAAAAAAATCCTAAGCAACAGTACTTATCTACCAGAGTTTCCTTTAATCTTAATAAGGATAAAGAGAAATATTGAGACAGCTCATATCTGTGACATCATATAACACCTGATACACCCAATATATTAACTAATCTTAAACATCCAGTTCTTCCTTTTCAACCTTATGTCGCTTACCAAAAAACCCCACCACAACTTAGTTGGTAGAGAAAATCATTCAAAAAACAAGCACGCCACCCATTAAGCCAACACACAAAGCTAAAACATAAAAGTGCCATGTCTATAGGATTTTGATCTATGATGTTATATACCAATGCCACCAAATACCAACCTTATGATGCTTGAAACAATAACCAGCACAAGGCTACGTAAGACCTTGCACCGACAAAAAAAAAACCCTCGAAGCGAGGACTACATTGCGCACTAAATTTCTGGACATCCGAGCCAGAGCCACTCGACCATCACTTTAACCATAAGATGAGGTGTCGTGCCCTTAACCAGAGCGCATATACAATTGGGACCCATGCGACAGCAACATTGTTTGTCTAAGAAAGTACCACATTAATTGACGTCCCGCCTCTGCGCCTGATTGAATGGTCATTTTCAAAACTTAGCCTTAATTAGGGAAATTTCACTCGCTCGAACTGGAATTCTGAACTTCGAGCTACTGGAGTGGCGCAATTAATTGAAAATGAATAAGGCGTATCTGCCCACGCAATGAACCTCTTGTCGGCCAACAACTCTCTCAGCAAACCAATATCACCAATCGCAGTTCCATCTGCATTAGCCAAAATGACGATACTCCAAATCTCTAGGCAGCATCACTATGGCTGTCTAGACTCTTAAGCTTCAACTCTGAGGAGCCATCCCTCTCGGGGCAAAGCGTGTATTAGATATTCAACTGGGTTTAAGTTGCCAAATAATCCTCAGCGCTCCTTATCTATACTATTGCTACAACGTCCTCACCTGAAATCTATTAATCAAAGCTAAATTAATCATCATCTATACCTCATCCATTTCTTGGAGTTCAAGCAACTCGATCAACAAATATCGTCCAGGCCTAAACGATTGCTTCCCTAAACCTTACAGGAAAAATACACGTTTCATCAAGTTATCAACCGGATTAGCTTCGTCTTCTAATGGCACAACCATCCCATCGGGTAACTTACATCAAACAAAAAAACTTCGTGCTCCAATAGCCTCCCATCGCCCTAACGATAGTAGGAACTTCGGCAAAATCCTGGTCTAGAGTCCTAGCTGGCATCGTTTCTCTCAATTAATTGCGAACCCCTTGGGTGAAAAAACCACGACCAAAAGATCTTTACCGGATGAAACTCAATACTTGCTTCTCACGGCTTCTTGTGTGTTTTTTAGGCAATAGCACAAGGCCAACACTTGCTAAAATCACCGCCCAATACGCAACAACCGCCTTATCCCACCAAAGGGCAGCTTTCTTATCACATAATCCCTTCCCAAAATAAGTCGCAGTCAAGTGTCATGCTTTCAACTTCATTAGCCATTGGAGTGTGCCCTACATCCCACCAATATCAATAATAAGAAGCTCTCCGACACTCAGACGAGTGCACACACGAAGCCACCCTTGTTTCGACAAGATATACCAACTCATAATTAGACCTGTCGTCGTTAAACACAGACCACACTCAAATCTCGAATGTTCTATGCGGCCACACGATAACCCCAAAGCTGCCCTATTCCGGACGCACAGCTTCATTGCGCAACAAACCTTATACCGAAGCAAGCGCACCTCATCATACACATCAAGAGTCATACAAAGGCGCTTACCATGCTCCCTCACCGGGCCATCAACTAAAAAACGCCATCCAGCGGATTACCATGATTCATCTTTGACCCCTTGATGCAATACAGCTCAAAAGCTTGTTTTAGCAACATTCAATTGACGAGCCACACACCGGAACAGTCAATATGACTTCATTCAGAGATACCCATTAGCGCACACTAGAATATTCTGCTATGTTCACGATATCGCCAACGAGCTGTTCAACAAGGTTCGTCTCTCGTCGATATGTGCTCCAATAGTGATAATTCTCTAACCTTCTCCCAGCCCTCTAATATATCGTCACATGGCGTTGCGAACACATGCAAAGAACATTGGAAGCAATGCCTCTCCTTCCAACCCAATTAGAATCAAGATTCACTTAAAATAGGGAAAACTTTCACGAGCAATACGCATAACGACCTCTTAATCCGGAAACTTAAAAACCTTGCCTCCACCTAAATAATATGACTGTACAAATAAACTTCATTCCTAACCCCCAAATCAATTCAGACACTTACATCCGACCAACCGGGCACTCAACTCTAGACGCCACCTGTGCACTTCTCTATAACTACTTCTTTAAGGCGACTTCGGCAAAGCATCGCTTGGAAACACACGAGTCACTACATTCATCCACAACAAAGAGAAACTCTAATTCCTACAGTAGGAATTTGGACAATCATCATCATTTTAATACCTTGTAGCCTTAACATTTAGTACTCCTTCTCTATGGAGCAAATGTTATGTTTCATGGATTTTCTTGAAAACAGAATGCCCGGCCCACGTCCCACAACAAACATCTGACTGAATCACCGAACATCAACCCGTTATTAACAAAATTAAAATTAAGACGTTCACAAAACAAAATCTTGACTAGAAAAAAGTCGCTTATTACTACTATACAACTGCTAACCAACACAACATGGCATTGTTACTGAAATCATGTGCTAACAAAATCCTTGAAATACAAAGCAACTAACCCCAAACATCTACTACACTCGATTATCCTAGTTCAAATATCTCTAGTAGAATCATATTATCTCATCAAAACTGCCCTCATAAGTTCTTAATAAAGCTCAAGAACATAGCTGGGTAAAATGCACGAGGTTTTCAGAAATCTAGTCCTTATAGTGATATGCCAACAGAGCTCACAGTTTCGCATAGTTCTATTTTAATTATGACTTGCAATCGCCTATATTCTCCAATCAGCAAACATGCTGTTATACATTCAAATTGCACTACACACAACTCAACACGACCTTGACTAGATACAAGTGTATAGGCGAAATATACACCTTTTGTAGCGGAGAGCACGCTAAATTTATTGAAATAAACTCAAGTAGTTTCTGAAATATCTATTATATCATTTGTCTACATTAAGTCACTCAGGCATGAAACTTGGTTACATCAGTACAACATGATAACATTGTACTGACCATCAACATAAACTACAATGAGGAGGAAGAGATGCAAAAGAGTATTCAAACACTTACCTTTTGGAATTTTAGGTGAGTCCGCCACACAACTTCAAGAACCAAATAATTATAAAACTTATCCCACAAGCGCTTACTACTTAGAATTTGCACGGTGCGACCGAACGAACGAGCAAAGTAACAAATAGACGCTTAAAGATCAGTCAGGCATTTGAAGTGCCACTAACCTACATCCAAACTTTCGTATCAACCTGCCTCAATTACCCTTCAACCCAATCCACGTGCCAGCAAAATAGCAGCTCTGCCTGCGCAACAGTCCTCGAAAATAAGCTGTGTCCATTCACACTTAACAAAATCAAACAAATATATGCACGGCGAACCGCAACTCTTTAGTCTGCAACAAGCGTAAAAAGAAACGCTCCCGGATGTACCGAAGGCGCTAACACAAATGTGATTCAGACAATTAACCTGCTACTTCTTTGCTTCCCTTCTCATCCAACCACTTATGCATGATTTAGCAAATCCCAAGTCATAGTGTTCTGGGAATTCTGAAACAATAGACTATTTGGGCCTTACATACCCATTCTCGTATTCGTTAGCGAAAAGATTCAATCCCACATTCTTGTCCAATTCATTTGAGAGCGAGATCATCTATGGACTCAGCACCCGCAGGAGAAAGCTGCTCGCATCCCATGGATTAAAAAGACCAACACTTGCATAATAACTACTGCGCTTCACCATCGTCTATAGGACACATCCTCATGTATACACTAAACATCATACGGCAACACCAGACGGAATATATCATCACAGACCAAACCCATAAACTCCTTCCATCATCGTGCCTCTGAACGGTTGACATATATCTGTAGACACCTGGAAAAGTATTGTCTTCTCCCCAAAAAAATGAGTAATCGCGATGAAACCATACCGCGCTCTCGCGTTTTTGTTACTCGAATTAGGAAAAAGATGCTTGAATTCATAAAAGTTGGAAATATGCCGACACAAGCGGTCTCATGTCGCGAAATATTGAGGCAAAAGGTCATAAGGCAAGGCAAAAATTAGTTTTCTTTCGTTTTTTCATAGAGCGTTTCTCAAAGGTTTTTCAAAAGTTTTCTAAGGCACGATCTCATGCTTGAAGTTCACATTGCACCGTCACCACTTTTCTACTGCACACTCGCCACCAGATATATTTTAAATTATTTTTCTGATCTTCTTCATAGATTTTCTATGAATTTTCAATTCGTAATTTCATTAAAACAGCATGACTACGCAGAAAATACATGAATAAATTAGAAAAATACTCCGGGAAATACGTGGATACCTGTCAGAGAATAGAAAACCATTCCTACGAACTCCTTGCTTGAGCAGAGCAATAGCGTTCTAGCAATGGCTCTAGGCCGCTGCCGTCGACTATCAAAGGAACATCACCGAATAGAAATCGGAGGAAAATCCACAAATATTTCGACGGTTTTTTGGAAAATAAAATAAAATCGCCAAAATCAAATCCAGTTGAGCGTATATACGCAAAACTGCAAGCAGCGTCATATATCAGCCCTCCTCAGCAACGTGTAATACATCGTGAGGCGTAATCCTTATCAAAGAAGCTGTCCTCAAGGTGTGAGTAGATCACCCCGAAACCTACTAGTACGAACAGAGTAGAACTATCATACCAATGTTGTAGTGAGCCCCGTGTGATTATATGACGAGACACTCATGGACAGCCACACAATCAACCTATTTCTATACGGGTTATCCGCTTTTGCCTTATTTTTACTTCGCTCCCCAAAAATTTGTGTGAAAATCAAAACAGCTCTACACTCCGTGGTAGATTCAATAGTTCCTACACATTAATTAACATAAACATCTACGCCTATCACATCAGACATAACATAACCACAAAATGCCAATTCTTTTGAGGGTATACATACATTCAAGATAGAAGCTTAGAAACCTGTGCAACCATAGCAAGAGATGGGCTTGAACCGATACGCTCTTCATATAATACAGGGTATGAACCTTATTAACTAACCATAATCAAGTGATTGCGAAGCCAATTTGCATTCAGCGAAAATCCAAAAAAGACATCAAAGAAAAGCAAGCCTATAAGTTCAATGGTCAAACCGTAATATCCTAGAAACGCTTCGTAGTAAACAAAACAAATTAGGAATTGCACGAATAACACATTTTTCAGTCAGGTGTACTATGTCCACATCTTAAAGCGTGAAGCCTACAATTTGAGTATTAACG
>SNQN01003415.1:0-17873 GCA_008642245.1 Bassia scoparia | reverse complement strand
TTAATTTTTGAGATGAACGGTCAAGATGTGCATAATTTTAATAGTAAATGTGCAAATTTTTATACATGTATGTGCATATTTTTTTTGGGTTTTGCACATTTACAAGAAATTTGTGCACATTTATGTATAAAAATTTGCACACTTACTTATTTCATGAAATAAATCTTGACCCCTCGATTCAAAATCCAACGATCAAGTTTGCTTCTCACGCCTCTCACTTTAAGGATGCTTCTCATTTGATCCTAAAACACACACACACACACACACACACACACACACACACACACACACACACACACACACACACACACACACACACACACACACACACATATTTCAAAGATGTGTGTCATCGTAAAATGTCAATACCAAATTTTAGTCTCAAGATCATTTCTATCAAATAAATTAAATGAATCTGGAATTTTCAAACCCAAATATTCTTAATGTTTGTTCTCATAAAGTATGAAATCAAGAATAGAAACTGATAACATAATGCCCCATCATCATATCCAAGTAAATAAATCCATAGATGAAAAACCGACTCAATTGGTCAAAAATTAAGTTTTATTCCCACAACTCATTACGAAGAATCATAAAGATAACAATATAGACGATATGTAATCAAAAGTTTTAAATAGCTAATGATCCATTATAAGAGAAAAAATATCTCAAATAGTTAAAGATAACTTTTGTGTTCCACAACTAAGTAGATCATAAGTTTTAAGCATCATCCTACCCATCGTTCATCTAACATTTAAATTATTTGACCGGCCAATCAATCATACAAGAAAAAGAAACCTATAGAGGTAACAAAAGACTACACCTTCCATCAACGAAAAAGATGTCTCGAATGCTACTCTCAGAGTCGTTTCACGTCACCGTGCGGACATCGCCGACATATAGCTCCGCAGCAACAACATCTAAACACATAAACAAACAGCTGACATAAAGTTCGCAATCAAATATCACACAAGCACCACTCTAAAGCATTTGCAAGGCATAACGAACCTATCAAATCATCATAGTCTTCTTGACTAAGAGGAAGATCATTCAGCTTTCGGTAGTGGGGCTCATCAGTTGATGAGGTGGAGGTAAGGGGTTTAACATCAACCTGATTACTAAAGTTTAGTTGATATGCTGCACCCCTGCCTCGGTACTGCTCAGGCACAACCTTGACATTAAGATTAGAGATCTCATAACTTTTACCGCGTTCTATGCCAAACTCGAACGCCTTGATGTCCTCCCCAAATATCGTTCCTTTCATTGTGTTTCCCTTTTGATGTAGCATTCATATTGCAAATGAATAAAAGGTTAGAAAGAATTTTAGCATTCAAATAATACTTAAACAAGAAAGTGTACTTCATTTTCAATCAGACCTCATCTTTCATAGGAAATCATAATGCACAGATCAGTGATTTCCAATAAAGCTTTGCCAATTTGCAATAAACTTTTACTATAAATCATAATGCACATGTTAAGCTTTTTCAACACGATGAATAAATCTAGCAATTTGAACAGTGGTAATCAAGTCATAGCATGCAAAATGATTGGATTTGCTCTAAAGGAAAGAGTAAAGTAAAAAAATTATGCAGAGAACTGATTTTAACTCACACAAGTTTTCATGAACAAAGAAACCCACTAATTAGATACATTGATGTGAGAAAAGCACTAAGTCATAGTGAAAGGCTTGAGATTAATTTAATACCAAGCTAAGGTTTTACTCAAACTCGAGCCGATAATATAAACTACTATTATTGTCTATTAAGCCAATTTTAGCATTTCATTTATACACTATCATTCCTCATCAAGCCAATCTCGATACTCCATTTACATCTAGGGAGGAATGGCATTTAAGGCACAAGGAACACGTGCGTAATATTATGAAATAGTAGATTATTTGTGACAAAATATCATGAAAATGAAACACAAATAAGTATTCATTATAGGTCCTAAGGTGGCCCTGAATAACATTATCTACTAGACATGAAAACATTATGTGCTCATAGAGATTGAAATGCTATGATAAAATTATGTTATGTTATAAGCACATAATTTTATACTTCGGTCACTTTGAACATGTAAACAAAGAGAATTAATCATAAAGAATACTATTATCATAACATAACATAATCAGAATATAATTGGAGCTGGAAATACCTCATCGTCCTTCAGCAATAGTTTCTGATATGGCTTCTAGGGTGGAGTTTGCCTTGTCTCGCTTTTTTGTATGACTTCACTTTGATCTTGCACCCTGTTGAGCTCTCAGTGAGCTTGTTAAGAGGAGTATAGTCAGGCTTCATGGTTAAGTGCCCAATACCAGAAAATATGTCCAACTAGAAATACCCTTGTGTAAGATTTTTAAACAAGCACAAAAGATGATAAGACTAATGCATATATGCTTTATATTTAACCTGATCAGGTTCAAAACAGCAAGAAGAGGATCATAAAGAAGAGAACAGGTGTATATCACATACGATAACATATGTTCCAGTCAAAGTAAGACACCTTAAGCCACCTTTAAACATGTTAAAAACTGCTTCATACATGAAAACATCAATTATCCAGTAGACATGTGAAAAAAGTGACATATATGGTAATTGGATCATTTTTTTATCCAAGAAATATCAAGGAGTAACAGAGCTACTGATCAGGTATTTATTGCAAATATTGAGGGTCAGAAGAAAGTTGATCCGAATTAGATTACTAAGATACTATGCTCAAAAAGTTATCTTAAAAATTGTCAAACATAGGTGTACATGAAACAATCCATTATCCAGCAGATAAATTAAAGCACTGCATATATATAAGGTAGAAAAGCTCCCTTTTACACACATGATAATATGATGTAACAAGTCACTTTCAGCCTACATTTGTGCAAGTACCAAGTGTTCAATAAAGCATGATTATAAGATATTGAATAAGATTTTTTAGGATCTGATAAGTAATCAACTCAGAGGAAGTAGTTAATAGAGTTATATATTAAAACAATACAGCCGTGAAAAGCACATAATATGTTACTCTTAAACCTTAATTAAAAAACTGTCCACATCTTGTGTTAATTCTAAGTTAGGTGTTTTATGGCCTTCAATTATGTTGTTTTTTTGTCCCAGCATTGTTGCTTAACTAATTATACACCCTTATAAGAAAGAAGACATCCTTATATATATTTTTCAGTGTTTTAAAAAACAACAAAGCTATGCAATCCAAAAATCAAACGGCCCAAACCAATCCAAAACACAGGTACTAATGTAAGCAAAAAGTCTAGTGCCCTAGACCCTGATACACAATATACAACATGATTATGCCCACTTAACAGGCAAACACTTTTATGATCAAGAAGTTCTAAAAAAAAGGAATCATGATCAATGCAAACCCCCCAAGCTTTAATAAGTCAAACAAGCTTAATATAGAACTGTTATTTTTAATAGAATAATGATACGTACATCGATCCGTAAACTAATCTTTTCGACGATGAATTATTTCATCCTACATTGCTATAGCTATCATCCATCCTCAACATGGCGAAATAGCAGTGACAGACGTTGCATCAGCTTGCCCGACAGTTAACCACCAACAAAAAGGGCGAAAATGAGAAAACGCATAGTTAATAATTTCTAGCATATTGGCTATGAGCGCTCTCAACATCTTATCCAGTGTCGTCGAGTTAAATCCTCGTCTGCAATTACCTCAGATTATATTGGACCTTTTATTCGTCAACACATTCATATGCGCAACTGACGTAGATATCTAACACTTCGTGTTCTTATTCCATGTCATATTTTTGCGCACATATCATAACGTTCATTTGATTTTATGCACCAATCTTTCTTAACACGAGTATATAGGCCTTACTCACAGCCGACAGCACCCTGATTAGTTCAATATAGAACCTTAATCTATTATTCTTCTTTTTTAGCTGCACGCGCATGTCTGTGATGTCACATATAATATGACGCACACTAAATCATCAGCTGTCTACAAAAAACTCCGTTGACTATCTTGAGTTACTGAGTAGAACTAAAAAAATGCTGATATTAACCACATACCTACAACCAGCACACATCAATGCAGATTGAAAAATTCACATCCATCAATCATAAAAAATGCAAAAGACAATTGATAAAAAATCAAATTTGACATGTTATTTGACTGCGCGCAGTACAATATAGGACTTCATGAAGACTGCAATCATAAGCCACAAAAAAGGATCAGCAACATACACATATTAGCTTCCATCATCTAGACTTCCTATTTATTGTATATGATCAAGGGATATGCCATAAACTTCGAAGCAGCTCTCACTCAATTGTGCAATGCATCAATACACTTTCCACAATTTGACATACAAATCAATAACAATATCGCATTGATCAGATAACTTACTAACGCCAAATCTTTGAAGCATGTTTTCTTCAAATTCTTCTCAGAACACAATCGTAATCATGTGACTATTAAAGAACGAAAACACTCCTCCCACTCAAACACAGAGTTTCAGCTATGCGTAGAATTGCAAAATCCATCTTACAAATATATACAAGCAAGCTACCGTAGCTCCGTCATAAAGCCAACACGACAGTATGCCAAAGACAGAAAAGCATGCCAATGTGATTAATGCAAAAGGCAAAAATTATTGTTGAGTAGTTGCAATTTAGAATCCAAATGTAATAATACACATAGCTCTGAGGTTCGCCAGATACAACCTAATAAAGACGCGCCACATATAACTCAGACACAAGCTACGTATAAAAAAGAAGCAAAGTGTAGACAACAGACAAAAGTGTACAAAAACGTTACACAAGAGATGGAGATGAACCGTTCATGTACTAAGCGTAACACAGCTGAAAATTGACTTGGCGTGACTAGTTCAAGCTGATACCGAAGATGTCCTCAAAGACGCCCAGCCGCTACCGGAATCCACTCACATTTGACACAAATGTAGTCACGAGTGATAGTGAAACACCATAATAGCACACGAGCCTATATGCAAATGGCACGTCACACATAACGGTGCGTGTGCAACGATGTCGTTGATACTAAGGTAAAGTACTGAGTTTGCCACCAAAAAAGAGCCTTCTGTCACACCCTGCGAAGCAACCTTCGGCACGCCCCACGATAGAGATCCTGGTGCATGTTCAAAACATAGCTATATGAGCAAACACTTTCACTGACGCAAATAAGGAATCGAACCGAAGACGGAGAAGCTATTGAAGTTCGATCAGCTTCAGGAATCTAGGAGGGCCCGATCCGGCCCGCATCTTAAGTGAGTATTTTATGTCACATCACAGGCGATGACAATGCACCTGCACAGGCACACTTCGCATCGACTTGTATGTGAACAATACTACTCATGCACGAACAATATCACCTTAATCGCGTTGTCGCACTATGAACTATAGCGCATAGGCTATCTAGAAATGCCAACGAACTCCTAAATTGTGGTATACGTGAGGAATCATGCTCTACCGCGGCTCGCGCGAGAGCATTACGGTAGCCTCGAACCCGTGAGTAGCCCCATGGCCCATCTCGGGGCAAGGCGCTCGTCTTAGATATTACTTAAACTGGCGATATTAAGGTAATATGCGAGCAATCATTGCTCCTAGTCGCTCAATTCAGATCATCATCATGTAATCAGCTGGTGGTTTCTCCTAATGATTTCTCCACATACGAGAGAATCTATGTATAGGATCACAAAGCTAATCTCAATCATATTAAACTTCCTCAATCTCTGAAGTCTAGAATAAGAATCGATCAAGGACATATAGTGTATCTAGTCGAGTTGTTGACAAGACGCTAAACCATCCGCATTGTCTACTGACGTCCAACTCTAGCGAAAACATCAAGTTCACACACACTGTCTATCTAGTCACGGATTAGCTTTGTCTCTCCGTATGGTCGACACAAAATGGCACAAGCACATCCGCATCGGGTAACCTTACATCAAAAACTTCATCGTGCTGTGCTCTAGATTTATGTTTCCGTCCAATATCCGCCTAACGAGCGTCAGTGTAATCATTGTGGCTACAAAACCCTAGGGTCAGCCTCCTATGTCTTGGTCTCACTGCTTTCACTTAAATTGAACCAAATGGTGAAAAACACGACCAAGCAGAATATCGGATATAAGTATGCGATATCACTGATGCTCCTCTTCTCTCTTAGCTCTCTGCGCTTGTGTATTTTATGGCATAGTCAAACAGTCATATCGACTGCGTCGCGTCAACAAATTGCACCGCCACAATACCAAGAGAAACCTCCTAAGGCGCCGCTTACTTAGCTATTGGCGATTACATTATCACATAGTTGTCCCTTCATAAGAATATACAGTCGCGGTGAAGCTTGATAATAGTCTCATCTCTGTCTCACCGTTAGCCATTGGAGTGGGCGGTGTGTGTGTGGGTGATGCGCCATAGTGAAGTGGGAGACTTTGCGTCGCTCACGCCAATAAAGAAGAGCTGCAAGAGCACCTCTTGCGCTATCGAAAGAATTACACGTCATAGTCGTGCCGTCTGTTCGCTCGCTGTCTGCGTGCCACAGTATGACGAGCAAACTATGAAATGACTGCGCTGTCCTGACTGTTTGTTCTAAGTGGGGCTCCACACACGACTAAACCACGAAGCATGCTATTTCACCGGACGACGCTATTGATGCGCAAACACAACCTTACCATCACGACACAAATCTGACGAAGAGCGCACCTCACTCATACAAGGTCTGGGCACATCGCAGCAATTAGAGTGACAAAGAAGGTCATAGAACTGTCCATGCCCCGGGCCATCACAATAAAAAGAGCTATCCAGGAGGATCATCGTAGTATCTGCCAGCTCCTGTATATATAGAGTTCCCTACTCAGTAAAGGATGAGTTTTTTTGCAAACACCTTCAATTGCGTCCTTCACATTTAGGCATTGAATGGGCAGTAGTTCATGACTTGAGAGCGCTTTTTCATCAGAGGGACTAGCGCAACTAGAATATATTCTTGTATGTCACGTAATGGCATCGGCTTGTCAACAAAGAGGTTTGTCAAGAGTACAGTCTTCTTCAGAATGTCGGTGCCACGCGCGCGACATAATTCTCTTTAAGAACTTCATCTCCCTGCATGTCTCATTCCCATGTCTTTACCATATATGAATTCAACATGGCAGAGTGCGACAGCCATGCAAGAATCAGGACAATTCGTCTCTAATATCAATTCACACGACACTAGAAATCATGAGATTATGTTGATTCAAATAGAAGGAAAATGTTGTATGCAACATAGGTCAAACGACCTGCTTAACTTAATCCTGAGATGAACTAACCGCGAGATCTCGTAATATTTTAAATATTTGTGTAAATATACTTCAGATCTAAAACCCAAATCCAACTTTCCGAAACACTTATTCAATTCCACACCGGGCACTCACTCTAAGCAGCACATGCATCTATTTCGCCTTTAAGACTGGGACTCTAATGCATTTTTACTACTTGTCGGTCGACCCAAGACTTCGACTTGGAACACAGTATAATATTTAATTTTGTTGGCATACATGCCACATCTATCCAGAGACAAGCTAATTCCTAGCGTAGGAACAATTTCGACTATTCTGAGACATTCATTTTATAGTGGTAGCTTAATTTGTACTTATTAGGCATGAGCTGTTTAAGATTGATGTATCTCTTGAACAAGAAGCAAGCTCCGGGAAATTTGCACGGATGTTTCTGTCAAAACATTGACCGACATCACAAAACTTCACTTAATGAACACAAATGTTCAGAGAGTGAGAAGTGCACACTACGTTCTGATAGAAAGAAGTCGCTTTGCCTTATCTACTATTACAACTGCTAACAACTGTCTATACATGGCGCTTTTTATTACTGAAATCATTTGCTAACAAAATCCCTGAATAAAGCAATAACCCAAATTATCTGTATTTTTTAGCCTTAATGACTGAAGGGAATCAATATAATCTCACACACAATACTTGCCGTCACCCGGTTCATGGTTGTTAACAAAAAGGCTAGAACATGCTGGTTCTTTAAAATGCATGTTGGTTATGAATTGACGTTCCTTTATAAGTGTTAGCCATAAGTCAATGCTGTGTCATAAGGTCTATTTTTTCTGCTATTAAATTATTGCAATGCCGTATATTCTCAATAGCAATGCAGTTGACATTCAATTTGACTAACCATCTACAACACGTTCTACTAAGATATACAGTCATTAGTCTGTTGGGATATAAGCTTTTGTGCGGAGCACTAATTTATCTGAAATAATCAAGTACGTATTGAAATTTATTACTAATCGTTTGTCTAAATTAGTCCATCGCTGCACATGGTAATACGTCCATTCCCAAACATGAGTAAATGGTAGTAGCAGTACAATAACGATCAACATGAGGAGAAGATGAGCAAAGAGTATTCAAAATTTACTTGGCATTACTTTGGTGGCGCACAACTTCAGAAAATATTCATAATACTTATCCACAAGCGTTTTAGAGTTTGGAGGGCTGCCGAACTCAAGTGAGCGTATGTAAACGAAATAGAGACGCTGTAATAAGAAGCGTAGGCCATTTGAACGTGCCACTCCTTCATCCAAACTTTTGTTCACTGCAATCATTACCTTACCGTTCCCATATCCACCCGTGGGCATTTAGCAGCTGTCCCTGGAAACAGTAGGAATATAGTGTGTCCTTCACAACTTAACAAATCAACACCAAAATGGTACGTTAGGTGACCGACTTTTGTCGCACCTAAGCCACGTAAAAAGACCCGTCCGATTTAGATAGGGCTTAACAAAGTGTGAGATTCGACCAATGATTCTTTGCTTCCTCTCATTCCAGCACTTTTGATATAGTCATCCCAAAGTTAGTGTTCTTTGGTTGAATTTCGATGAAAATAGAAATTTATAAGGGCTCTTAACTCTTCTTGATCTTCGTCATTCGTAGGCACAAGGGATTCCAAACATTATTGTCCCTTGACAGCGTGAGTCATGCTTGGGCCGATGGAGACACGCTGCACATCGCATGGATTTAACAATGACTACACTTTTGTTCATATTAGCCAGGTGGAACTGTAATGGCAAACACACCAGAGGATTCTCATTTAACAGACCATGGAACCCAAAGGAAGAGTTGACTTAAATCCTTCATATTGCCTCTAGAGGTGGATATCATAGATAGACTTACCTCAAAGATGAAAATGTGTCTCCCCAAAATTGAGTAATACCGTTAGTGAAACATACCGCGTCTACGCGTTTTGTGTTCGAATTAGAAAGATGCTTTGAATTGAATAAAAGTTTGGAAATAATGCGAGGTCGTAGTTCGGAAATATTAGAAGCCAAGACGGTCAAGGCAGCAAAATAGTATCTCTTTCGGTTTGTTTTCAAGGTTTCAAGGTTTTCAATATGTTAATTCTCGAAGAGCGATTTCTCATGCTTTTTTTGGATGTTTGTATGCACATGACCGTCACGATTTTGTCTGAATCCGCCAGTCATTTTTCAAATTAATAATTTCTGATATCTTTTCTAAATGAATTTTCCTGCACACGCACTTTTGCAAAGTGCTTTAAAGGTCAGACAGAATATCGAGCAGAAAATACATGTTAATAAGAATTAGAAAAAATAACTCCGGAAATAACGTGGAAAACTTCTTTAGAAACACTTTCTAGAAACTCCTTGCCTTGGAGAGCAATGGTGTCTAGGTGCGTCGAATCAAAGGAAATCAGGAACACGAATAAAAAATCTTGGACCAGGAAATCTTGAAGAATATTTTCGAGTTTTTGGAAAAAAATATGCAAAATCATTGAGCGTATATACGCAACTGAGGAGCCGTATTGAACGCTCAACAACTCAGGAGGTATATACGCTCAACTACAGTAGCGTATATACGCTCAGCTTATAACGTATTTTACCTTGCCAAAATCTTGTGAATCAGCAGCGTATATACGCTGATAATACGAGCGTATATACGCAGAAGCAAGCGTATATACGCCGTATACGCGTATAACTAACGCAGGGTTTTTCAAAGCTCCTGTTTTTGCCTCGTGCCTATAAATACGCTTTGCCTAGTTCAGTCCTGTGGACTGACTTCTTACCGATCGACTTCTTACCGCCTACGATCTTCTTCTGCTTCCTACGCATCTCTCTCCTCTTCTTCTAAAACACGTCAGAAACAACATTATACATTCGTTTTAAATTCAAGCAGATCGATTCTCATGGTCTCGAAATCAACAAGCGATAAAAGGTTGAATTCTGAATTGCTCACCAATAATCTCTCTCTACTACTTGTTCTTTTACATTGACTAACCTCAATTGTTATGAGTTTTGTAAATATAATTAAAGCAATTTGTAGAACTCACTTTTAAAATCGTTCATGACTTCGAATTTGATAAATATGTAGGGTTTTAGTTAAATCCACGTTTTCCATTGCTTTCATTGTTTCGTTTGGTTCATATTAAACCACTTTTTCATTTGCGGATTGTCGCAAATTATTATAATAATTTTCCATTGTTCAATACTACAATTTCCTTTTCTTGTATCAGCAATTCAAGGCGGAAAGAATCCATATGCTTTGCTTTTATTGCGTTTTATCAAGGACTACAATCTCGGGTAGTTTCTTCCCTTTTTGTTTTTCTTCAATGTAGCGAGTTGACAAAAGAGCAATTAGGTACGACTTCGTTTCAATGTTTGCGCTTTATTTAACAAACTAGACTTGTAGTGTCTGTTCTTTGCAGATTTAGGGTAATAGCATCGAAGTTCTGCATTCCATGGTTGAAATTCAATTAAACTTCATTATTATTGCATATTGTCATTATTGGGTAATAACTTTTTGTTATAGGATATTTTGCTCAAACAAGATTCCACACGGTTATAATGGTGCAAGGGAACTTTTAAATCAGATTAACTATGGACAACCTGTTTTAGGCACCGTTTTTAACATGATTTAATACAAAAGTCGGGTGCACATTTCCCAGTTAAGGTATCGCTTGTGCATAATAGTAACCACATCTCTCATAGTAATTTTAGGGTTAGAAACGCTCCTAAGGTGCTAAATAGTAAGTTGTGTGCATCCAATAAATCGTGTTTAATGGAAATTACAACTCGAAGACGGGCGAATAGAGGCCGCTCATGCGGGCGATTGGGTTCAGATCTGATTCGTAGGCATAGCGTATTCCCATACCCATCGACTGGTATACCGTTACTTCGGACGTGGGGCATCCATTGTTTTGGCTACCAAGTTTTCGGCGTCCGTGAAATTTAACGTTTCGTAGGCTTAGCGGTGGTAGCGTATTCCCCCTACTTCGACAAACACTAACTACGCAGACCATACGCCTCCACGTGCGGAAGATATTCCCGTGGCTCAAGCCCACGCAAAAGCACCTCGATGTAGTACCCAGAAGCCGCGCGCCGACCGCTATACGCTGAGGGCGCGGCCCCACAATCATACTCATTAGGACATATGGCGACTTCTTACATGGGGATAATTCACCGTTAGGTGAATGGACGACTTGAAAAAGTCCTCGTAATTCCCATCGACTGTATTACGTTATTGGAATTTCTTGCCATAGGTTTGAGCTGTGTTAATATTTTCGAACTCAAGGTCGCCTCGCCCCCTTAGGCTTTGCCTTGGTCTCACTATGAGCATGTTCGTACTATGCTACGAGAATCTACCAAGAGCGTGCGGAATTACTACCCTTGGTTTGCATGTGGTTAATTGATCGCATGGCTAAGGCAAGTCCCATCCGCCCATTGCCGTGTGTGCACAGGACGGTGTTAACTTAGAATGCGGTGTGCACTAAGGGGTATCTTGGCATACATCAGCTTGGAGTGGTGGCAAGTGGTTGATAAACTGGCACATTAATGTTTCTTACCCCTTAGGCGTGGCCATCACTCTCTTGACTTAATTACCTAGAACTTTGTACCACTCAGTTTCTGGCTTGCCGTCACCTTGTGTACTAGTAAAATATGTATGGGCTATGTATGGGTCCTAGCCATTGTACTCCCCACCGTCTAGACATTAACACAGATACTTGGTCTCATATCAAGTTCCATGGTCATCTTTTAGTTCACCCAACATGCATTGGACTCATGCTTAGCCCATGTGACTTTTAGTTGACTTTTGCCTTAGGCACAAACTCGTGAACTGTAGTCGACACATAGTCTCCAGACTTTGACCCTAGGTCTTGACCCTTGACCATCAGTTTTCAGTCCTCATAGACTCTGATCGTTAACACTTATAGCATATTTCGACCTGATATTAGGGTGGCACAGACTTTTGACCTTAGACGTTGACTTTAGAACTCACACTAGTCTTGTGACCTCACCTTCAGCCAACACAGCCTCGACACCCCAAATATCGGCATCGACCTAACCACATAGGACAGATATGCCAATACAATTCTCACGTCAGGGTATCATCCGGTTTCGTCTCACGCTTTTCCAAAAAATTTCTTATTCAAAAAATTTCAACAAAAAAAAATTCAAAAAAATTCAAAAAAAAAAAAAAATTTCAAAAAAATTCAAAAAAAAAAAATTTCAAAAAAAAATTCAAAAATTTTTCAAAAAAACGAAAGGGCACCTGCATTCTACATTCATTCTAGGAAAGATGGCCATTGGAATTAGGAACTGCATCTGCAATCTGCATTCATCATTTATAATGACCAAGGAAGTTTCTAAGGGTTTAATTCTTTTGAAATTCACAGGGGGTGAAAGTGCGTACTGACCAAACCCTCGCTTCGACTCACCAAAAGAGTTTGAGCCTCAAAGCCCAGCTCACAACCTAATCCTTCCTATAACTTTTCATTGTATCCCTCAGCCCAATCAAAACCTAGCTTCCTCCAGCCTTCATCATTCATCAGCCTAACACCACATCCCTCATTCCAATCCAAGCCTAGCCTTCCTCCACCTTCAATTACCCCATCCCGACCCTAACACCACAAAATGGCCCTCGCCCAAGAAAAAGCTCCAAAAAGCTTACCGACAAGTCAACAGCTTGAGGCGCTAAGATCAAGAATTGAACTCGGCCTCCTTGAAGTCCAGCTGTTTGAAAGGCAATCAAAAAAGCCACTGACCCGACTTCTAGCCAAGAACCCTCCTCTGACCCCTAACCTTGCACCAAACTGCCAAAGGATTTCTCAGCCGAAAAAGAAAACCGTTTTCCCCAAGTTCAAGCCAACTGCGACACCTCGATTTCCATATAAAGGGAATTTAAGACCACCATGGGTAACTTAAAGGGATTGACTGCTTGTTTCCAACAGTCTTTCCCCTTGTTCCTTGGAACCGATACATGTCAAGAAGTGGTTCTTTTCGCTTTCCCTGAGAAAGAAGACAGCCACTGACGTGGAAGACATCGTTCCACGGGATGCATTTTTATGGAAGATACAAGGGTAAATTCCAGACCATCAAACAATTCCTTCGAAGAGCTTGCAGAATCACTTAACCAGGGAGAGTCATTACCGGGGGTTCAACTTACGTATCTTACTAAGATGGAGAGGAAGTTTGTCTTGCCACCGGCTATTGTCTCCTACCTACATTGTAAGAGAGATGGTCCAAAGACCCATTCATTTTAATCCTACACAGCCAGATAAGGGCAAGATTGAATCATTCTCAAAGTATCAGAGTGCCTTACACATTCGCAAAAGGATCTACGACATTTCAGGATTGGAGTGAGACATAGATGAATCCGCTACTTGACATAGAGTCTTAGCTTTAAGGGAACTCGAGTCGGATCGAGTCCTTCCCCAGCTATGGTCACTTTTCTTTTTTTCCATTTCGAGTTCTCTGTCAATTAGGACTTAGTTTTCTGCATTATCAGCCCTCAAAACACTGTATAACTCCTTTTTGACATTAATAAATGTTCTTTTTTACATTCTCAATTTTTTCTTATACCCTTTCCATATAGTTCGTTCTGCTTTTCTAATTTAATGGATAATCAAATTAAAATGTCCGCCTCAACAATTCAAATGGATTGACATTTGCACAAGAGAGGCCTTCTTTCATAGCTCCACAAAAAACCTCTTTCCCTCCATTTCCCCTTCAATCATAATCAAAATCCCTTGCAACCCCCTTGAGCCTAAAATCATCTTATCAATTTCACCTATCTTTCTGTTCATCAAACAGCTTTACAATTCTGCCATGAAATCTGCCTTGGACCAACGTTTGCTTGTCGAATTAAAAAACACGAGCACAAAAGAAAGAAAAGAAAAAAAGGCAAATTTAGATAGAAGCAAAAAAGCAAAATCAAAGTTTCAAATGCAAAATCAATTTCAAAATCCAATGACAAATCCCAAAGTTCATTCAGCCCCAATTCCAAACTTAAAAAGCAAGAGTTTTAGTCTAAAAAGAACATTCTGTATTGCCCTGGCGCTACAATCCGTGGGTCATACGGTTCCGTAATCACAGACTTTTTTCAACCCTCAAAACCACAGCGGTCACAATTACAACTCGACAAAAGCCTCTCTCTTACCCGAAGGCATTGTCCAATTTTTATCTTTCAAAACGAGAACTTACGATCGGTCTGATTTCCGTAAGAAAGATTAAACGTAGGGACTTTGTTTTTCTCTTGAGGTCCGACCCCAACTATAACAATTCTGAGGTTCATCATATGGTTTTGGATTCTCTTAAACAGAAGCACAAATTCCCTAGTGTAACCGAACATTAGATTCGTTATGTTTGAATCTTCTTTACATTCACTATGTCCATACCACATCTAATTCCCCATTACACTACCACTTAGTTCACAAACATTTTAAAGCCTTTGTCGTTGTTTTCCTTGACACGCCTTTATTAGCCTATTTCTTTTCATGGCACATAAACGGGTCTCTCCTAAAACTCGTCTTTAGGCTATTCACTCTGCAGCCTCATCATTCTCCCATCAAAGCCATCGCAATCGTTCAGCATTTTCCTCCACATGAGAGCATTCTGCTCGAACATTATTTGTTAACTGATGGGTTGGGCAAATCAATAAATATCTACATTTCCTATCCATTTCGCTTCCAATCCTCATGTGCAGCATTCAGGCTCAGGTTACTCGATTTTGGGCAATCAAAATCACAATCCCTATCCTCATCCAATTACCACTACCCAACCACAAAAGCTAAGCCAAAACCCATGCTTCACAACAATTCACTAGCCTTACCTTGCTCCATCAACCAGTGCCCTATAAGCACAAGCCCTAACCTCGAAAGTTCCATCAAGCTGGGGCTTACCCACAAACCAACCATCGACAATGGTACACAAATTAAGCCATTCCCATACACCCAAACCAATGGGTTGGGGCTTCACTTGCAATCACAAGCATCGCCTTTGCTCGAATGGGGGCCTTGAGACGGTCCATCCCGCAATCTAAAAGCATCTTTCCATGGGTAGTCCAATTTCCTTTTGGTCATTTCATGCATTAGATCCTCAGAATATGTAGCTTTGCTTATTACGCAATATAGCCCCATTTCTAAGCCTCCATAGACAACCCACTTTGGGGCAATTCAATCAGAAACACTTTCGTCATAAGCAATACATCATCGCATTGGAAGACATTACACCACATCATCATTGCTATGCATTCTTTGCACCAGTTAATGACTTCTACATTTACACTACAATCTTGCAACATTTAACATTCATGGCGACTACATTTTTGGACATGGCTCGAGACCAAGTGAGGATTGCAAGCATGGTGCAACATTGCACTAAACAATGAAACAACATTCAGCATTGCACCAATTGCAATCACCCTCAATCAGGGCTAAGGGTCCGGAATCTTCATCATGCCATTTTGCTCTGCACATGCGCTATAAAACGGCAATTCATCGCTATCTCGCGATTGTTGCTGTGGCACATCGCAAACTTTCCTCCGCCGAACATGCCTTAAGGTTGTCATGCAGTAGGAGGGTACATTTTTCCGAAGGAACGAGGCGTTTCCTGATCGCGCAACTTGCATTACTACACCATCCAAATTCAAATATACTATTGTAACTGTCGTTCTATCGAGATTTTTCGTCTGCTTCAGATCAGTCAAAGTGGGGGCTTCTTCACATCAACAAAGTCAATTCTTATCGCAAGCCTTCGGACGTTTCCGGAAGTTTCTCCAACTGCATCTAATCAGATACTCTCCACATTTTGGCTTACAGCTTCGGGCCACTTAACGAATTACTCCCGGATAACTTAACGAATCTCACGACATTACAAGCGGCGATACTTACGGGCGTCTATGATTGTATCCTCCCCGCTACACGAAAGGGCCAGCACTAAGCATTCTTTCGGGTCTAATTGATTTCTCGCCTCACGCTACAGTACACTATTGAAATCCAGCAACGCATCTCGGGTCTAACGCATTTCTCCGCATTAGAACTAAACAATGACAAATACGTCAATGACTAACACCATGCCTTCTCGGGTCTGGAAATTTCTCTTGTCCATTCCGACTACAGGAAAGTATCCGTTCCAGCACATCTTCTGGCGTCTTGGAATTCTTCTCCTCGTTGCTATTAGAAGTCTCAGCCAGCACATCTTTCAGGGTCGTTGGAATCTTCTCCCCGTAACAAGAAAGTTCCCGTCAGCACATCTCGGGTTTTGGAATCTTCCAACGCTCAAGAGTTTCCAGCGCATGTCTTCGGAGTTTTGGAAGATTTCTCCGCACCAGAAATTCCGCATACACACATCACAAACTCTCCTGAAAAGCAAAGGTCAGCCGTAGGGAGAAAACCACCCGAGGATCCAGGCGCTTCCAAGGCAACAACACGCATGGGGCGGCGGTAACCAGTAAATACATAACACATTTGTTTTGCAGGTACCTAGGCGTAAAGGGTAAACTCAGGGTCGCAGAACGTCATTGAGTTGCTCTCCGTCCGAATCGAAATTCTTTGACTTTCGTTTAACGAGACTATCGTCCTCTTTCAGACTCAGTCAAAGTGGGGGCTTCTGGACACCAGAAAACTGTGGTCCTCCCCAAATGAGTAATCCGTGATGAAACATACCCCGCGTCTCGCGTTTTGTTTCGAATTAGAAAAGATGCTTTGAATTCATAAAGTTGGAAATAATGCGAGGTCGTAGTCGGCAAATATTGAGAAAGGTTCCAAAGGCAAGGCAAAAATAGTTTCTTTCGGTTTTTTTTCAAAGGTTTTTCAAAGGTTTTCAAAAAGGTTCGAAGGCGGATTCCATGCTTCTTTTGTGTTCATCATGACCGTCAACATTTTTTCTGCTAATCCGCCAGTATTTTTAAATTATTTTTCTGATTTTCTATGATTTTCTTATGAATTTTGCAATGTTTAAATAAAGCAGAATAACGCAGAAAATACTGAATATTAAGAAAATACTACCGGAAATACGTGGAACCTTCTAGAAACATCTAGAAACTCCTTGCTTGGAGACAAGGGGGTCTAGGTGCGTCGAATCAAGGAATACGAATAAAATCGGAAGGAAATCAAAAATATTTCGAGTTTTTTTGGAAAAAATATGCCAAATATTGAGCGTAATAATACGCAACTGATAGCGTATATACGCTCAAACAGGAGCGTATATACGCTCACAGTAGCGTATATCGCTCAGCTTATACGTATTTTACATTTGCCAAATCTTGTGAATCAGCGCGTATGATACGCTGTATACGAGCGGTATTATACGAGGAAGCAGCGTATATACCTCGTATACAGCGTATATAACGCAGGGTTTTCAAGCCTCTGTTTTTGCCCGTGCCTATAAATACGTCTTGCCTAGTTCATCCGGGACCTTGACTTCTAGCCCTCGACTTCTTACCACGACTTCTTCTGCTTCTACGCATACTCCTCTCTCTCTAAAAACACTCAAAACACATTATACCATTCGTTTTAATTCAAAGATCGATTTCTTTCGAATCACAAGCGATAAAGGTTGAATTTCTAGATTGCTCCACCAATACTCTCTCATCC
>SNQN01003414.1:0-60382 GCA_008642245.1 Bassia scoparia | reverse complement strand
ATATAGTGGGTAAGGTGTTTGATCATCAAAGAAGGAAAATTTATGTGAATTTGTTTTCAAGGCAATAGATGAGAAGGGCATCCAATGGTTTGCCTCATCTCTGTGTTGGGTTCTTGGAATTATAGATCGAAGACAAGGTGGAAAAGTATTTTTGAATAGAGAAAAATTTTTGCGGTTCGTTTTAACATGGCTAGGGTTACCGCAATAGATTCAAACCATACTATCAATACTAACTCCTCATATGATTTTCTAACTTTAGCACCATCAACAGTTTCTTCAAAAGCACCATTAAAGTAATCATCAAAACCTCATTTGGCACACCAAAAGCCCACTTAATCAACAGCAGTGAATTCAATAGTTTGAATTTTAATTTTCACAGAACAAACTATATTTTCATTCTTAAAGCTTTTGCTAAACTGATCCATTATTGTGTATCATAACTCATTTTGTAACATTTCAAACAGACTAGTCCATCCTGAAACTCTAATATATCAATGAGTTGTGTGAACTTACATGCCCTGCACCAATCTAGTTGATTGCCATACCCATCATATAGTTTGAGCAGCAAGCATCAATTCGAGCACAGACATGAGATTTTCCTACCATCGGGATGTGATCACCCAACTCTTCCACTTTCCCTTGATTTCTTCAAATTTTCTTTCTTTGAGCCTCGATAATTGACATGCTCCATCCTTTTTGGTTTGGAGATTTTGCAGGCATTGTGAATATCCATGGGTGAAAAATGTGAATTTTGCGATGAAAATAGTATTTTTGTTGGAATTGGAGATGAGTAATTTTGTGAGTTGAAGAGTTTTGGAGGTTCTGTGGGTTTTGGAAGGGGTTTTGCATGTTTTAAATAGTGGTGATGGTGACGTTTTGGTTGTGTGGTGAAAATTGAGGGGGGTGAATTTGTGCAGTCAAAAGAAGAGGGGGTAATTAATTTTGGTCAGTAAACTGCACTCAAGGATTAATTTGATTTGACATATATAGTGGGATGCTTATAAAATGAATTGAATTGATATAAATTGCATTCGGTTGAGATTATTTAGGAGATTAAAAGCTTGAATGCAATACAGCTAATGTGATATGATTTTTGGCAGATATATTTTGTGATCTTTTTCACAATTAGCCGAAAATAGGCAGAAATAAATTGAAATATTTGTTTTGAAATTTTAAAGTTTTGAACTATTTGAACAAAACAAATAGAGCTTGGACTTTCCTATAAATTTAGCTTAGCTTCAGTACTTATGACTTCATGTTAGCATACAAGAATTTACATGTATTACTTAGTGTAATGTTGTTCACATCAAAATTTGTGCATGAGACACATATACCATATTGTTTAAGAATTGTACCTTAGGGTTTTGGAGCACCTCTTATGACAGTTGAATCATCCAAGTTCCATGCGCATTCTTTCGAACCGTCCTTGCTAATGGCTTAGTCAAAATGTCAGCTACTTGATTTTTCAGTTTCACAAAAATCCAATTTGATTAAGCCTTTTTCAACATAATCCTTTAAAAAATGATGTCTATTTGTATATGCTTAACTTTTGAATGGTGCACTGGATCCTTAGAGATACAAATGGCGCTAGTGTTATCATAAAGAATTGGAATACATTCATACCTCAGTCCATAATCTCTCAGTTGTTGCTTAATCCAAAGAACTTGAGAACAACATGTAGCTGCAGCTACATATTCAGCTTCTGCAGTAGATAGTGCTATTGTGTTTTGTTTCTTTGATGCCCAAGAAACAAGACATGACCCGAGGAACTGGAGTGTTCTTGAGGTGCTTTTCCTGTTTACTAAATCAACTCTATACCGTTTCTGATCTACAGAAATACCTTGAGAATCTCATCCAATCTTGTTCCAACTCCCATCGGAGTATGATTGACCTTGACTTGATCGAATTTGTATTTCTTCAAAAGTTCCTTGACATATTTTGTTGATGTATTGAGTTCCCCCTCTCAGTTTGCTTTATTTGCAAACCAAGAAAGAAGTTTAACTCACCCATCATGCTCATTTCAAATTCACCATAGTTCAGCAAAATACTTACACAATTTCTCATTTGTTGCACCAAAAATAATGTCATCAACATATATTTACAACTAATAGGTCAGTTCTTCAGCTTTTAAGAACAAAGTTTATCTACTTTTCCTTCTAGTATATCATTTTGCAAAAAGAAACTTTGATAGCCTTTCATACCAGGCCCTGGGTGCTTGCTTTAGCTCATAGAGAGCTTTGTCAAGCTTGAAAGCATGATTTGGAAATTGTTCATTTTCAAAGCCAGGAGGTTGCTCAACATAAACTTTCTCCTGAAGATAACAATTTAGGAAAGCACATTTTACATCCATTTGATAAAGTTTGAAACCATAAATGAAGCGAAGGCAATAAGAATCGAATAGCTTCTAACCTTGCTACAGGTGCAAAAGTTTCTTCGAAGTCTATACCTTCTTGTTGATTATACCCCTTAACAACTAGTCTAGCTTTGTTTCTTATAATTGTGCCGTATTCGTCTAGTTTGTTCTAAAACCCCATTTAAGACCAATGACCTTTTTGTTTTTAGGTGAGGGTTCAAGATGCCATCCTTGTTCCTTTCGTATTCATTTAGTTCTTCCTGCATGGCTTTTATCCAATCGGCATCCTTTAGGGCTTCTTCATGGTTCTTTGGTTCAACAATGGACAAAATGCATGGAAGGCACAGAAGTTTCTCAGCTGAGCTCGAGTTTGAGTTCCTTTATTTATATCACTGATTATGAGATCAGTAGGATGCGATTTTGGTGTTTCCAGGTTTAGGCTGGAAATCTCTCATAGGAACTCCAACTTGAGGTGTCTCAGCATGAGTTCCCCTCTGTTTCTTCCACTTCTTCAGCATGTTCCTTAGTATTTTCTCCTTCAGCATTGGTTTGAGGAACATCTGTATTGACAGGTTGTTCCTCACACCTAACTGCAGGAGTTCTTTTTGAACGACTGCTGAGTTCCTCATCTGGATCTTCCTTTCTTACAAGGCCTATTTCAAAATCATCTTTTCTAGTTCATGAGCATCAAAACGTGTGTTAGCTTCATCAAATATAACATGAATACTTTCTTCAACACACATAGAGTTTTTATTATCACTCTGTATGCCTTGCTATGATTAGAATAAGCAAGGAACACAGCTTCATCATTTCGCTCATCAAACTTACCCAAGTTTCTCTTACCATTGTTATGAACAAAGCACTTGCATCCAAAAGTTCTAAAGTGTGATATGTTAGGTTTTTTACCTTTTAAGAGTTCATAAGGTGTTCTTGACAATAGGTCTAAGCATAACTCTATTGATGATATAGCAGGCAGTGTTGACTGCTTCTGCCCAAAAGTTCCTAGCAAGACCACTGGCTATTAACATAGTCTAGCCATGTCCTCCAAGGTCCTGTTTTTCCTTTCCAAACTCCATTTTGTTAAGGAGTTCTAGGAGCAGAAAAGTTATGGTTCATTCTTGTTTCCCTGCAAAACTCATCAAACTTGTAATTTTCAAATTCTGTTCCATGATCGAACCTAATGTGGACTATTTAAAATCCACTTGTTTTCTGGATCCTTTTAGAAAACGTGACAAACTCATCGAAAGTTTCATTATTGCTTGCTAAGAAGATCACCCATGTGAACCTCGAGTAGTCATCAACATTAACTAATACATATCTCTTTCCACTTCTACTTTGGATTCTCATTGGTCCAGACAAGTCAATGTGAAATAACTCTAAAGGTTGCTTTGTTGTTATCATGTTTTTATTTTGAAAAGATGACCTTATTTGCTTCCCCCTTACACAAGCATCGCACATGAATTGACCAGGGAACTTGACATTTGGAAGACCAACTACTAAGTTTTGTGAGTGAAGCTTTGCATGTCCAAATCTTTTTGTCCAGATTAAAGCATCATCCTCAATCACACTGAGACAAGTCAGATTGTTCCTTGGGACAGTGTTGAGATCACTATATAAGTGTCCCTCTTCTGTCCCTTCAAGAACAATTAACCTAGTGTGGTTGTGATGATGTGTGACAATTTTCAGTGGTAATTTTACTTGTTACCTTTGTCAAAAAATTGTGAATACTTAGTAGATTATGTTTAGGACCCTCGACTAAAAATACATTATCAATACAGTGAGAACTGGACTTACCAACTTTACCTTTCGCTAGGATTTCACCTTTCTTATTGTCACCGAAAGTCACAGTCCACCAATATAAGCCTCTAGTGAGAGAAACTTGGATTCGTCTCCTTCATATGCTTAGAACAACCACTGTCGAGGTACCATGTGTTGTTCCCCCTCACTAGGATCTGCAAAAGAACTTAAGGTTAGTATGAGGAACCCGGGTTTCCTCGGGTTCCTTTGAAGAGGAAGTGAAAGCCTTTTCATCTTTCTTAATCCACACTTGTTATTTGCTTTTATGAGCATTTTGCTTCCTTATGCAGTTATCTACATAGTGACCGGTTTACCACAAATGTGCAACCTTGTTACTAGGTAAGTCTACATATTCTTCTTTTTACCTTTTGCTTAGCGTGCACATACCCTAGTCCTTAAGTTCTTTTCACTTGAGCTTCTTCAATCCATTTAGGGACAAAATATTGTCTTATGTCTCTATTTTTCCGGGTCTTAAGTTCCTTCCAATTTTTGCTTTTCAAGTTTGAGTTCCTCAAGATTTCTTGAGTTCCTTAAATTCTTTGATGAAATTGTTTGAGGAGGAACTTGTACCACTTATTGTCAACATTCGTCATTTTATATTGAGCTACTTCAATACCAAACATAATATTTTCCTGTTTTGAGTTTTTCCACAAGTTCCTTCAGAAGAAGATTCTTGTCAAACAACTTAAAGAATGATTTTGAACATCAGTTCTATGATTCTCTATCCAGGACACATGATCTTTATAAGCTTTAAGTGTTTTTTCAGATTGATTCAGACTCTTGGTAACATACCTCCAGTCTTCATCATATTCAATTATTAGGTCAACCAAGTCTTACTTAGAAAGTGTAAGCAGTTTTGAGGATTAGGATATACCTCCTTTTCTTGAGTTTCATCAACATTTTTGGCCATCAGACATAGATGAGCAGTTCAGTTTCAGGTGTTGCTCCATCATCTTCACTGTCCGATTCTCCCCATGTAGCAATCATTTCCTTTTCTGGCATCTGACTTGTTGAAGTTCCTTGTTCCCGTTGTTAACCGTTCTTGACTTTGCCTTTTTCCTTGTCGGGATTCAAGGGCAATGTTTCACCCAATGATCAGTTGCTCCACATCGATGACAAGATTGGTCACCTGTTTCTTGACAAAATTCTTTGAAAATTTGTTAGTTTTAAAACATTCTTTTGAACCTTCTTACTAGCATGGCAGCTTCATCTTCATCAACCTCAGATTCCTCGGACTCATCAGCTTTTAGTGCCAGTTCTTTCCCTTATTTAGATCACTTGTGCTGGACCCAATGTGTAATTCGTGGGTCATAGGGATCCAACCAATTGCTCAATATTGAACTTGGTGAAGTCCTTGGTTTCTTGGAGGGCAGTTACCTTGCTCTCCATCTCTCTTGAGGTAGACTTCGAAGAATCTTCCTTACCTGTTCATCAGTAGGAATGTGCTTGCCAAGAGAAACTAATTCATTTGTAATGTTAGTAAACCTTTAAACATATTTTGAATAGTTTCTTTAGGTTCCATTTCAAATCACTCATATTTAGACACTCAGTAAGCTATTTTAGAACGCTTTACTTCATTTGTACCTTCATGTGTTATCTCTAACAAATCCCATTTTTTTTGCGTTCTTGCATCCCATGACACGATATGTGTTCATGGGGTCCAAGACCACAATGTAGGATATTGATACCAAGGGCATTTAATTAAGTTTATCAAAGTCTTCTTTATCAAATTCAGACTAGGTTTAGGAACTACCTCATTATTTATCGTTTTGGTGATTTAAAAGTCACCAACTTCATGACTCGTCATACTTGGTAGTTCTCTGCCTTGATGAATATTTTCCATTCTATTCTCTCAGTAGAAATAGAATTTTCCATTGAACATAGGAGGTCTCTGGGTAGAGTATACCTTCATCAAGCTTCTCGCGTTGATATCATTTCTCCAACTAGCTCTTAACGTTCAGTTCTCTCTCAGGGTTTCCTGAAGACTACGAGGAACTTAGCTCTGATACCAATTGTTGGATCGACTGAACAATACAAGAGGGGGTGAATTGTATTTGAGGAACTTAAGTGACTTTTCGCGGAATTAAAAGAATCTAACGAAAGAAACACGAGAACAGAGAATTTCCAAACACAAACTCTCAAGACAAACGCCAAGAGAGAGAAAACTGTGGCTTGATACAACAGTGGACTTCGTCTTTATTATAATAGGATCAAACACCTAATTACAATCTAAGACCCTCGTTCTCAATTCAATAAGAACTCTTGAACACCTAGCAACCAACCCTCTGTTGGTCACACTCTCTAATACTCGATTTCAAAGAAATCCTCGGCTATGACTTTCTCTCACAACCCTTGCTTTAACCAATAGATCAAAGCACTTTTACAACTCAATTAAACTTAAGACTTGGCACTGATATGAAGAATAAAGCTACTGATAATTCTTTGCTCAAAGTGTATTTTTATATTTTTACTAAGTGAGAGTATTTATAAAGTGAGATTGTAAGCGTGGAAGTCAAGCAGTAAAACCACCATCACACTACATCCTATTTGTGGGAGTAGTGCTTAGTGGAACTTGACTACCAAGTCCACGAACACACGATCTCAACTCCACAGTTTATATCCGTTGATGCTCCTATTTTCACTCAGTCAGTTAGCTTGATATCAAGCCAAATTTACAAACGTCTTCCTTTTTTTCACAACTAAACTCCTTAATTTTAGGATTTAATTTTCCTTTAAAACCGAATAAAAGAGTTTATATTTCAAAGATAAAACATTGATATCAAAGGTAATATAATATATAGTTTTTAAGAAATAATAAAACCATAAAATAACTCTTAATATTTATAAAAAGATTTTATTTTATTTCAAAATATTTACAAGATACCTAGGTTTTATTAATTTTCTTTTTAAAACTACCGAATATAATCCTTTAATAAATTAAGTCACAAACAAATATTATATCTCCTTTATCCTATGAGCTCATACTTCATTCCTTAATGCCAAGCCATACAATAAATCTAAAATCGTAAAACCCTAGATCTAATGTACCAAATATCTCGAATACTATTTTAGCAATTCTGCCAAGGAACTCGAGCTTCCTTTGAGGTGAGCTTCTCCTTGAGCTATGCTTAATGCATCCAAGAGATCCGGAAACTTCTTCCATCTCCTAAGGATTCATCATCCCTTTAGAACATCTTAGAATCATTAAAACTAGAAATCACAACACTTAGCACACATATTAAATAAACACTTATGAGTTTGCCTTTGTTGGTTTGTTATGCCATTCATCAAAATTCTTAGGGTTCAACAGAGGGGTTGTATAAATTGTGAGGTTGAATACAATTAATACAATATTATTTTTGAGGGGAGGAAATTAAAATTCCTCATAACACTTGTCTCTTTTATTTGTATTTTGCTATTATTCTATTTTGTGAGGGTATGTTTTTGAATCTTTTCGTGATTTGCTTGTGTTTTTTCCTAACAAGTGGTATCAGAGCCGAGTTTATTTGTGTGTCATGGAGATTTAAAGGCTAAATACAAACTAGAATTATTTGATGGGAAACGAATTTTTCGTTATGGCAAAGTACTGTGAAGGATATTTTTATCATCAAGGTTTGCACAAGACTTTGGAGGACAAGAAACCAGATTTGGTGGAAAAGGACAAGTAGGAGGATATGCAACTTCGCGCTACAAGTACGATTCGGTTGGTCCTTGCACCGAAAATCAAGTACAACGTGATTGGATGACACAAATCCAAAAGATTTGTGGGACAGTTGGTGAAGATGTATGCGTCAAAGTCTTAGGCTAACAAGTTGCTCTTGAAGAAGGATCTTTATGCGCTTGAGATGGAAGATGGTGCATCACTACAAAAGATCATCTAAATAAGTTTAATGGCTTGATCACCCAATTAGCAAGTTTAGTTTAAAGGTTGAAGAGGAGGACAAAGCAATAATTTTGATGGCGTCTCTTCCTAAAAAGTATAACTCAGTGGATAACAAGTTTACTTTGTAGGGAAGACTACTATTGCTTTGGACGATACCGTGTGGCCCTAATCAAGGCGGAAAGATTCATGAAGCAAGGAGGATCGTCTACAACTCATGCTGAGGGGTTGGTAGTGAAGGAAGCACAAGGAGGAAAGGCACGAAGGTGGGCAACCCAAAAATCAAGTGTTGGTATTGTGAGGAGGAGGGACACATTCAAACAAAGTGTTCCAAGTACAAAGACGACTTGAAGGCGTTGAAGAACGTAGGGGGGCGGTTGCTAGTATTGCCATTGATGATATGAGGAAGATTTGTCTCTTATGGTGGAGGAATCAAGGATCCACAGGAAGATGGATGGATCTAGTTCATGGGGTGTTCCCAACACATGTGTTTTAAGAGAGAGTGGTTTAGCTCTTATGAATGTGTGTGAAGGGGAATTTATTACTTTGCCTAATGGAGAGAGGGCGAAGGTTGAGGGGGTCGGTGTTGTGGAGATCAAGCTCCAAAACGACCAGTCGCGACTTATTCCGAGGTTAGAAATATCCCGGGTTGAAAAAAATTAATCTCATTGGGGAGATTAGATAAGATGGGTTATGAGGTTCATATGCACAAGAGACTACTTATTGATTACCAATGGGGAAGTGTTGTCATGGTTGGTAGAAGAAACAAGCAAAATCTTGTCGTGTTGGAGGGATGCAGGGGTTTGACTCAAGGGGAGGCTTTTGGCTCGAACAACAATTTGAGATTGAGAGGAGGATTGTTAGATAACAATCTCAATTTGTTCGAAACGATTTGTTTGGACTTGCTCATCAAGTATTTCCTAATAGATCTTATTTAGTTTCCTAAATTAAGATATTGTAATTAGGCATTAAATAGATTTATGGTCAGGAATTATCCTAGTATCTTTTTACTTTGGAGGGCAAGTATATATTTTTTAGTATGTAATCTTCCTAATATATCTTGGCTTGGGGAGCAAGCAAAATATCTTAAGAGAGATGTGAGATTCTAGATTAGATTTATTTAGCTTATAAATAGAGGGTTTAGGCTAATATTTTAATCGAAGATTTGAGACAAATTATTTGAGGGGTGTAATTGTGAGGTTAAATACAATTAATACAATATTATTTTGAGGGGAGGAAATTAAAATTTTCTTCATAAACACTTGTCTCTTATATTTTTTATTTTGCTATTATTCTATTTAGTGAAGGTGTGTTCTTGAACTTTCGTGATTTGCTTGTATTTTTTCCTAACAGATACAATCGAATATTTTGTATTGTCTCTTAGTATAAATGCAATTTAAAAAAATGTTTATTGAATTTTTTCTATACTATAGTTTTTTTCCAAGTACTACAATATTACTACAATAATACTTGCAACAGGAAAGAGATGAAAAACAAGTTAAACTAGAAGGCGTCATGTGTTCTTTTTGTGGTTTAATTTTATATATACTCGTAATTACTAGCTTCTTTGCACAAAATGTATTTTTAGACATGGGCATGGAAGTCTTTTCATTTAGACATCATCACGCCACCACATCCCCTTCCCTTAGAGAAAGAATATATAGTGCTTCATGGCAAATTGCAAAAGCTCATTTTAATTCATAGATAGTCTGCCGGTTTAATTAATTGTACCCGGATTATCTCTGTACACCTAGCTAATCTCGTACTCCTGCGCTTCAATATTATTTTTTGCATTTCTATTTGGGGGGGAAAATTAGGAAAACATCTATTATAATAGAAGTTGGGTCGTCAAAAGGCACAAATGATTGGATAGAGAATGAATGTAAGGCTTTGTTTCTTTAGACTAAACTATCTGAACAGAGAATGAATATTTTATGAGAGAAGGAAATTAGGTTAAGTAACTGAATTGGACTGAACTGAACTGAGACTGATGATTGAACTGAACTAAACTGATGTACCATAAAAAGAAGTCTGAAGAATGGGCATAAATGGGGAAAAAAGAAACTTGGTAGGTCCACCCCGGTTAAAAATAGAATAAGATTGCCAAAAAATGAAATAAAACACAATATACAAAATCATTATGAAGGGAGAGGGCATTTGATTACATTTAAATTATTTAGCGACAAACTACATAGTACTTCGTATATTTACTAGATTTTTTCATTGATTCTCTTCAATTTATGATTCGATTTGCATTATAGTCAATGAATTTTTATTTTTTGTTTTATTTTGATGATCCCTGGAGTACTATATTCTATTTATATTGTTTCCCATTAACATGTAAGAACGACTATTCTAAACCGCAATTTAGGATCGCAAGCATGTGGCCGAGGTAATAGTGATACAACATTTTAATTGGTGGTCAAGCATAGTCAATGAATATTATAGCGTGATACAACATCTTAATTGGGCCCACTCAATTAAAGGTAAGAAATTAATTTTACAAAAAGTATTGCATGCAGCAGCCTTACCAGTATATTAATGAAAACGATATTTGTGATTACGCTTGAAAATAAACATTACTTTAAAGATTAATATTCCTTCGTTTTTAGTTGTTTCACCTTTTATTTTTGGATGTTTTAATTAGTTGTTCCAAATCAATCTAATTTTTTCAATTTTTTTAAATTTTTTCCTGTTTTTTGCTCTATACAATATTGAATTACTCCTTTCGAAAATCAACTTTCATGTTTACGCAATCTATTCACCCATGATTACTTTTTTTCCAAAAAATGAATTGTCCATAATTTTTCATTTTACATATAGCAATATATATTATGTAAACAATATTCTAAGAAACATAACAAAATGGCACGTCAGCCATAGTTTTTTTTTTGTTTTGTTTTTAAAAAAAGAAAGGAAATGTGTTGCAAATATTATATTTATTATATTTATTTTGTAAGGCTGTATACACTATAAAAATAAATGAAATACAAGCTAAGCAAATGTTCTGTCATGTTTTTCTTATATAAACCCAACTCAAACTCTAGTTTTACATATCCCATTCCCTTGTCTAATCTAGGCAAAACACAAAAAGAAAACACACCCACTGTCCCACTTATAAATACTAACCAAATGACGTCCCTTAAACAAACTATTCTTCTACTCACGACAATTGTTTTATATGCTAAGCACTATTGCTGTGGCCCAAAACTGTGGTTGCGGTCCAGATTTATGTTGTAGTCAATATGCTACTGTGGCATAACAGAAGTCTATTGTGAGAGGGGTGCCTAGAAGGGCCGATGTTTGTTTCTCAAAAAACTCCCAGAGAATTGGGCGCAGGAAGATGGCGGTTGACGACCACAATCATGTTGCAGCGTATGGGAGATATGTGGCAAAACATAGTACTGCGAGTGAGTTGGCTCAAGAAGGTCATGCTACTGCCAATGATACAGGAATGTTTAAACTAAATTTGTAGAAATAACATGGGACCGATCAACTTAGTGGAAGCATAGTTTTTGACTACTTTTACCGCCCCACAAGTATATGTTTTAGTGTGAGATAGTCCAATAGAAACGTTCAATGAGTCACTTTTGGAAGAAATGGAAAAGCTGAAACTTAAAGAATAAATTTTTAATTTTCCTTTAATATTTATTCCATGGCCGCTATTGATTTCCTATGTTTTTCCATGAGTATATGTTTTTAATTTTAATACGTTATTTGTATAAGTTTCAAGTTTTTACCCGGACTAAGTCTTTTATTTAGCATTTATATTTTTCCAGGATTTGAGCATTGTTGCTGTATAAGAGAAGGAAAAACATGAAGTGTTTTATAGTCTTTGGTTTTTATAGATGGCACTGTTGTAATTTGCTATTAAATGTCTTTTTGAATCATTTGTGCTTGTTATTGTTATCATGTGACAGCACCTATGTTATGGGTGTCATATAATACTTGTGTTGTATCTCTCCTAGCCGACAGAAGGCAGGGAATTGGCAACAATATCGAGAAATTATATCATTTCTGTCTTTCTTGGTTCATTAGAAAGTAATAGAACATGATTAAACTTGATTTAAATTGTTCAAGTACAATTGGTATCAAAGCAGGTTCGAAGCTTCCGGAGTGAGGAAGCTATTCCTCCATCACTGGCTTGCAGTAGGTACTGTCTCCGATCTTCATAACACTTTGAGCTTGAAATTTTCAAATCATCATGACTACCCAAATTGAGATAACCAATCCCATGTACTTACTCCTCGATAAATACTACGCACTCTTGGGGTGGAAAAAGCTAGAAGGACCTACAACTATAGGTCATGGAGAAGTCTATGGAACTTGCTCTTGTGTCAAAGTAGGAAGATTGGTTTTGTGTTGGGGAGGTAAAAAGGGTGTAGTGATACCTGGTAAAGGCAGAGGTGGGAGACTTTTGCCATACTTGGTGGTGATGTCCTGGATTGGTAGAACTCACTTGGTGCGGATGAAGTGAAAGAGTCTATCGATGTATGTTGGTAGTTGGACGAAGAGATGTGGAGATGAGTATTGCAGATGCCAACATTTCGTTGTCCCAAATGGCAGAAGGAGATTCAGAGCTAAATAAACATATCTAATGATTGTAAGCAGATAGGCGAAGAAAAATATCAGTGTATTATACACAGATTGAAAGAAAAGCATGACAAGAAATTGATAGTTGAAAAGACATCCTCCAATCTCAACATAAACAACAGAGTAATGTGCTGTCATCTAAATGCCAGAAAGAAGAAGATGAATGAACAGCAAGCGTTCCATTTGTTGTGGGCTGGATGAGGAATACAAAGCTCAAAAAGAAGCTACACTACTCATTGATGTCACCTCTTCCAGATTGTGGGTGACTGCTGTGGATGATTCCAACAAGAACGAAGCACAAAGAGAGTGAATGAGTCACTAAATACTCTAAAATGAAGGCTCTGCGTATGTTAACAAGAAAAGAGTGTGGCATTGTATATGCTCAAGAATTGTGTGAAAAAAGACAACCTAGCTGCAAAGTGTTGGGGCGCATGATGCAAAGAGATATCGCGGAAAAGAATCAGGTGCATAAACAAGAAGATTGTTCGGTGGAACAAAAGGGTTTCCTTGAAAAATTTCAAGAGAAATACACGAGATATCTAGGAAAGAAAAACTCAATAGTGAGTGGAGTGCAGATATTTTTCTTAGAGGATGCAAAGGGCCTCATGGGGAAAATGGAATAATAGGTAAACAAAGAGAGAAAAGGGAGATGGTGCAAATTGCATCCAATACAAAATGAAATCAAAGAGAATCTGGTTTCACTGCAGCAACAGTTGGAACAGTTACTCAAGAATGTGCCCTGTCCGTCAAACTAGGGAACGATATGGACTCAGGTGGAAGAAATGGATGCCAAACCTATGCTGAAGATGGTTCATAGCAACATGGCAACAGAAAGTGTCAACATGTATGAGTGGATATGGATTCGGGTTGCTACTCTCATGATTGGGTCAAAGCAAGCTTTGAGGATTGAGAAGATGTGCAACAAGAAGCAAGAATAAACTTACCTACTGGTGAAATTTACCATATATTACGTCAGAGTGGTGATGTGAAGCTTAATAGTGGACTGGAGTTGGAAAGAATAGTGTGTACATTCCATCTTTCAGGCACATTTTGATCTCAGTCAGAAAATAACTGCACAACATAATCTTGCCAAGGTAAAGTTTGTGGCAAGTTATGTTATTGTTGAGTTGCAATTGAAACTGAACAAGTACTTGCACTTGGAAGAGCCTATCAAGAGTTTATTACTTGAATTATACTGAGGGCCTATCAGCAATACTGTTGAAGGTTGAGAAGTATTTTTGAAGAATTGGAAGCGTCAGGAACACAGAAGACAACTGTGCAGGCGATTGATTGTATTCTGTACAAGCTGTTGTTAGAGGTGCATCTACAGACAGAAAGAACTACACAACCCTGTGGCATTTCAAGAATGGGACCATGCTTGCCCTAGAGAGAGATTGGAAGATGAAAGGCCTGAATGGATTGATTTAACATGGAGGAGACTTGTCATTACTGTGTCCCTGGAAGGAATGACAAGCATCCATTTCAGGAAAGTGATTCCAAGGGCAGAAGATGCATTCTGAACTGGATCCGATGTGCACTACAATGGGGACCGGCTGTAATTGCAGTAACCATGAGAGACAGGGGCCAAATATTTCTAACCTCATCCATTATCCATGATCTCCATCCAACGGTAGTGTGATTCATTGATGATAGACCCAGAGGCATTCTGAAAGACAACACAAAACATATCTTAGCGTTGCCCATGTCTATGGGCTAGCGAACACCAACGCTATCGGCCAGCAGTGCTACAGCTCAAATGAAAGGTCCCGTAATAAACCAACAAAGAGTGAAAGACAGTCATCGTAAACTCTGCACCCAAGTGCCCACATCATGAAAATTACAATGAAGAAGCCTGTATCGATAAGGAACAATTGTATGAAACAATGGGATATTACTCGATTTGAAATAGCACAACATGTGCTAATGATTGCATAAGAACACCAGACGAAGAGCAACAACCAATGAATGAAGGGAAAAGAGCGTAGATAAAGGACGACACAGAAACTTGCTTGAAATATGCTGCATAAGACGCTCCTAATATGTTCTCAAGCAGGACTCCCTGTCTCGAATTTTGGGGATTGATACGTGGTTATAGACAAACTGTCGCTGCTGTGTGTGTGTCTCCTTCCGAAACAGAGTTCTCCAGGGTACTCCTTTTCCTAATGAACGTGCACACGAACTCACTACCCATCAAATGAGGTGTAGTTGAGATTCTCAGACAAACTCATCCCAATTCTCTGATGCTGTTAATGAACAATGCGTTTGGGCAATGCTATGGTTCTCTCTCTCGCTTCACTGCATAGTCATATCACAACAAAACGGACGAAAAAAAGTTAAGAGAATAAGCTAATCAAGCAAGGGTGGCTCTAGTGTGTGTTCCTTGGCGGCTATAGCCACAAGCCAAAAAAAGCAAGGAGACTCTAACTGATTAAAAATACTAGTATAGACTAGGAACCTCTTGCTCTAGGCACTCGTTCAATACCTAAGTAAAGGCGACCTATAGGATGCTAGGTTTTATGACACACAAAATAAAACAAATACAAACTCTTCATATCAATGTGTTCAAAACTAGGAGGCAACTCAGACAAGCAAACACAACGGACACACACACTTGAAATTGAATTGATGAGCCTGAGCGATGTGATTTCGCAAAAATATCAAGGCGAAGGGCTCCACATCACTGAAGGCAAATCGATAATTCTCTATAAGACTAAAAGTTCCCAACGAACTCGCACAGAAACATGACACACAACGATTCCCAACTGAACCCTCACCACTCCATACATAGTTATGAAATAACCACACCAAGAACACTAGACAGTCCCAACACAAGTGAATATGAAGCCAAAACCACTTAAAGATCACGTAAAATGTGATTATTTAGTTGGCAACCAATGTCGCACTACTCAACTCAAGAGCCTCTTGATGCTCAAGTAATTGCCGTCAACGAGGTTAGTTTCTTTTCAAGAAGGGTGGTGGCTGAACCTAAAATCCTGCAAACCACCTCATCATTTGTGGATTAATTCCCTCAATTCAAAACCGTAAATTCACCTATATTAGTCTATCTACGACAGAAGGCGTAATCTTTCCAAGCATAAACTAACAATCTTACTAAAGTAACCAAATTACAATAGCAGCGTTGTCATAAAACCACAATGCAAGTCAACACTCAAAAACACTGGGAGATAGGGGATAAAGGTACATATGAAATGATGCGAATCCTAGATTCAGAACTTCACCTATAAGAGGAAAAATAAAAACGTAAACTTCGGCAGTGAATCACAAACGAAAGATCAGAACGGAACTACGATGTGCGACTTGAATCTTCCTCACTTACAAAGGGAGTGGATAACAAGAAACGTGACAGGACGGCAATAATAAGCACTGCACTCAAATTTCACACAAATATGGGATATCTGAATAACTAGAAGTCTCAAAAAAATACTCCATACCACGTGGATTAAGGCAATCAACAAGCCGAAAGCGCGACGAGAGATATAACACATAAGACTGAGATGCAAACAGACACAAGGCAAGTAGAGTAAGGAGAAGAAGCCACTAAGCGAACACAAACAGCGCTATTGCAAGTGAAGTTATACTAAATGATGACGAACCATTATCCTACCATATGTTATTACACCCATAAAATGCCAACTTTTGAGATACTTTAGTCATATATCAGAACGTGCCAGCCCTAAACATAATAGAGAGAGTGTGTGGCAATCGTTATATAAGACGTACATTAAACCTATTCAAGATGATAGCAACAAAACTGTCATGTCCAGCAAAGCCACGCACTGGTGCCCTTCTATAGGCAGTGAACGGCTAATAATGAAGACTGGAGAGTACTACATCTACCACTCAACTCGACGAGGAGATGACAACAAATCTAAGAGATGAAGGGTTCCAAGGAAAGGGGGAGAAAATTGCAAAATACATGGAGGATCAAACGAGATGTTATGCTGCAGCCAAAAACAGTGGTTAAGCCTATGCACTAGTGATCATGGGTCTGAAACAAGCCCCAATCAAAATGGCAGAGCCATCAGAAGATTTGGGGCAAAGGGCTGAAAACTGTTGAGCCAGGTGCGCGGTGTGTGAAGGCTAGCTATGGAATTATGTTACAATCCAAGCCTTACATTGGAGTTATCTCTCATTGTTAAACAAAGACATTATGACTGAACGTCTGTTCTTGCTTTGTTGCCCATGCTTCTTAGGTATAGTTGTACTCTCGGATGGCAAAAGTCCCTGTATTGGCGTTCCATAGATGTGCAGTAAGATGGAACTACATTTGAACATCATCGTTGATACGTTAATCTTTCTGCTGCTTGTAAATCCAAAAGTTCACCAATTGACTAAAGCGAATCTTAGGCAATGTCACCCACATACGATTCCTCTCAGCGGTATATGCTCTCGAAATTGTTGAATCACAAATGATCGACGAGAGAATGTTATCTCGGTCTGTCAGAACCAGAAAAGTTCTTATGCAAAAATCTCTCTCTCTGACAGGAATACTCTCCACGCAGATAAGTGAGAAAAGATACACTAACAGACCCAGATCAGAAACTGTTACCGTATACGAACAGCACCGTTACAGATCATGGAATGAGCGCAAAGTTGCACAAGCTGGAAACACAGAGGCGCACAAATAGCCCCCTCCACCAGAGCCAAGTATTTATCAACAGACGGACCACACATTGGCAAGCTAATCTAATCTTCCAGCTACCTGTCCCAGGCAGCCTGGACCAATATACATATCTCTCCATATAATCATCTTCTTAGACAAAGGCTGTACACACGTGCCAATCCTCCCAAAACTCGAATAAAGGCTGCATCATCTTACAAGCTCAGCACCCAAAAGATGTTTTTGCAACATAGAATATTGTGCAGGCACATTTTACTTCAATATGACATGTCCTCGTTGGCTTCATTCTTCTTGCTTCTCTCTAATACTAAACATACTGTGACTCCGGACTTGGGCTGGCATGCCTCGACTCAAGCTGACCAATAGCCAAAGATGGCAATTTTCAACACTAGCTCGCATTTCATTACACATAAATTACTAGATCATCGTACGGATATACGCGTCTCTAATCTCCGTGCTATCTTATCTGGAAACAGTAACCTATCAAAAATGTGTCATACCTCACGTGGCTCTGCCTACTCGCTGAATATAGCTTATCAATGCTCTACTGTATTACGTCCGACGAAGTTCTTCACTTCGGTGATGACAATCTAGTAAATGATCAGCTCTCGAAAACGAATGTGGTCACCAGGAGAACAAAAATGTAAACTGAGACAAATGATCAGAGCCTATCAAACACGAACAATACGTTCGTTATGATAACCAGGCTGTGTTGGCCATCCTACTGCACAATCCTGCTTCACCATGGAAGCAAAACTAAACATGTGGAGATTTGATTGTCACTTGCGATAATGAGAGACTACGACAACGGGCTGCTGAAGGCTACCATTCATACATAGCAATTGTACACTACCTTACATTCCTTCCTTCTAAGACAATTACTGAACATATTCACTAAACAACTGACTACTGCTCAACATCAATTTCTGTTGTCAACGTCCACCAAACTCTGGCTTGAAGGGCGAGTGTAAAGAGAGAACGATAAAACATGAGTTGTTTTATATCTTGTTTTAAGGCACTGTTCCGTAAATATGGCACTATAAGCCTTGCTATTATGTGGGGATATCACATATTAGTGCATTGTTCTGTATGTGCCAATGTGGACTGCCATCCACTAAGCTCTCAAAAAGGACATCGTGCTGATGTATCAATCATAGGCATAACTTTGTTGCCGTGCGCCTAGTCCTACATACGTGCCTAAGGAATGCATACAGAGTACCAATGGATATACACATCCAGCACTAACGTCGCAGGCTATACGATCTGTGTGTTTCTGTTCCTCAACGTCCTCCTCATCAACCTAGCCGATGAGAAGCAGTGAATAAAATAGCAAGAATGATATACTTCTGATATCTAAACTGGTGTCTCAAAGCCAATATGTACTCCAAACTCTCATTATTTGGTGAGATCTTAAACAAACGGAGGTTTTACTACCAAGATAGACTACATAGCTCTCTCTTGCATAGCTATCGCGGATCATGCGCAATAGTTCATTTGAATCCTATATCATCTTACACCAAGAAGGATCTAGATCTCCAATCTGAGCGGTATCTCTTCTAGGCAGTGTTGCCCCATCGAAACTCTACTCCATTTATTGAAGTAAGAATTTGAAGATTCCTTTAAATGAGTTGTACTATATAAAATAAACCAAATCAATGAACAACCTAAGTAAACTAGACACCTTACTATGAAGGTCCTAATAACACCAGCGAATGTTCGGTTCCCCGATCACTTGATGAAGGGGAGACAATGTGAATAGATGCTTTATAAACGCCCCATGATCGAGAGTGCGCTCAGAGTAACTCCAATGATGCGGGGGAAAAACATTATACACACAGATAGAATCGCGCCAAACATACACATTTTTAACCCACCTAAACACGAAAAATATGAAACATATTCAGCCAGTGTACTCACGTAATATACATAAACGAATTATGATGGATACATTCCCTCTAACATATGATCAGAAGACCTACGGAATGCCACTCCTACTATGGACTCACACCAATGTCTAATCAACCAAACAACACAAATAGTCAAAAACCGGTAGAACCAAGCCTAATTAGGACAAGAGGCAGCATGGCCTCGACCTGTCTTATTTAAAATTAGACATAGCATAATATTTCTATCCTAAAGCGCAGTGTTGGCTTTGTTCATGGGGCTTGACACGACTTGAATCATGTGACTTCATCTACATTTTACGCTGAAATGTATGTATAGCAACTACATTAATCAACAGTACCAATAGAGTCGGTATCTTCTATATCTAAAGCTGTATGTCTAAATAATTAAGTCATACATGCCCTACCTAAACGGCTCCTAGACAAGACCGAAGAGATACACCACTACATCTCGCTCAAAATATACACATCTCTAAAGTCCAAAAACTGTGCGAGAATTGAGATATGTTACTAGATACCCGTCTTGTAACCATGTATCCGAACTTTGAGAAAAAATCGAACAGACCACCACCTAATGCATCCGGGCACACTTCTAGTAATCACAACAATGTATATATTTAAATGTCATCCTCTCTCTAAATACATTCTATGCATAATGTTCTTAAATTTCTCTCTAAAAATCTTATAATATATACAGAAATAAAACACATAACATTATAAATACCTAAATAATAATACACACTCCAAGTATAAATCTGCCAAATACAATTTCTAATATGCAAAAACATACATTCTGATAATTATTACATAGATAATATTACTCCGCATTTATGAATAACATTATATTGCAAGAAGTAAATGTATTGAAAAATATTAACAAATAATACTGAAACCTAAATCACATAATGTCTCCAATAAAAAATAAAGTATCAACCAAATACAACTTATATAATAACAACTCCACCCGAATACTAGTCCTCTCCCACAAACACATAATCTTCTTATAAACAACACTATACTGAACCCAAAACCTCAAATAACCCGATATATCACCCAAGAATATATAAACTCTGTTCGTAGAGAGTATTATCTAACTCAATCGCAATAGACCTGGAACACACTCCTCGAAGTAACAGAAGAGGCCTGACATTTCTGATGTCCGACCCCCCCATCCACCGCCTAACAACGTCATAAACCGCAATTCCAAACTTCGCAACTGCAGAATCGCCAACACGAAAAAAGAAGGAAATAATCACCAATGTTTGCCCCGTTCACGCGAAATGGACAGGCATCCGTGAACAGATATGAATTGACTTTCACCAAAAAAGCCTCTATATGGAATCCTAGAATCCGAACCATATTGAAAGACTCCTCAGGCATGTTTAGATAAAGTATCATAACCCAATACAGCGTTAAGTACAAAATAAACCACGAAATCTTTTGGACGACTCCGATCCGTGCACTACTCCTGCATCGTGCATCATTAATTGTTTTATGCCAATTATTACTATTTATCGGAATGATGTGTAGCATAGTCAATCCGCTTAATCGGGGAGGATTGGGAATCGGGGTCTTAATAACATAACGTAATATCGGCTGGGAAAATAAATTATGCCTGACATAATCCAGTTCAAAAAGATCAAAAAAATTAATATGGTACGAAGATAATAAATAGTTGTAATAGGAGCCATTACCCGATTCCGTTATGTGAAATTGAAGTATCAGCAACTTGAAATTTAAATAACCTCTTTATTGAAGTGCAGGGAACACGGAGAACATAATAGCGTTACACAGGTAAATTGAAGCAGAGACAAGGTCATGATCTGGGAACCAAAACTCCAAAGGACACTGTCGGAGGGGTGCCAACATAGTCAAACCCAATGTATGAAAGAGGAGATTACCACAAAATACGGCTGGTAGGTACGAGTTTTTTACGACACTATTTCGAGTTAGGTAGGTATGAATTTTTTTATTAAAATCCCAATTATAGGATGTTGTAATTATTTTATCACTGTGTTCCACCGTCATAAACCATTAAACTGTCAGTCTGCGTGAGTTTCTGTCTCGAATATCTTACCAGTGTTAAATACTTTTTACATTATATCCAAATAAGAGGGATTCACATACCCCGTTTCATTCTCCTAATTATACGTGTGTGCAACACACAAAACAAAAAAAAAGTGGTTCACTAACCCCAGCTTCACATATCTTTCTTCCCTCACTCACTATTTCAACTATTCTTTCAACTCTCTTCTTTTCTCAGGATAACTCACCTCCTAATCCTCTAAACCACAATTGCTAAACACAATCACCACACAAATTTAAGACATATCGATTATCACGTCAAAAAGTGATCACTTTCATATTTCGCATACGTAAACTACTACGTAACTTACAGAGCTCCTTCACATGTACCCCTTAATTCCGTTCATAAATAAAAAACCTATAAAAACAAAGGACTCGAGGCGAGCGCGATTCCACAACTCTTTACCATATTTGTTCGCCTCGCCCACGCTTAAGTCGAGAACTGTCGTACACCACCCCGTATACTATCGCACCAATCTATAATTCATGTCCCACCTCTCTTACATCTTTGCCAGCTCGCCAACCTACTCGAGAGCTAGCGATATCTGCCACCGCCCATCGTTCCTATGTAAACACAGCATCACAAACCTTAAAACATAACAAACCAAACCCCATTCGACTAACCCCCATCTTACAGACAATCAAAAGCCATATAAAGGTCAACTCACACATCACAAACAATCATTCTCGTCTCCACACTCCTCGACCTCCCTCCACCTAGAATCGACACCGACCAACAGTGCTTCGGCTGAGTGCCGCAACAATCGATAAGTATCTGCCGCATAATAAACACACACAAAAGACATTCATATACAACATAGCAAAAACCGCTCCTAGAAATTATTACACGAGCAACACCAAAAACAGCTAATAAATAACTACATATGGTCGTTACATGTAAGCAGCAATTATCTCTAAATTACTATATAGAGTAGGAATAAAGCGAGCATTAAGTGACCAAGAGACGATTAAGAAGTCTATAATATCCCGAACTAATGGTGGCTATAATTCAATAATCGTGTAAACAACCCGCGGCGTTGTGCAGTGACGAGCTTTGGGTGGTCGCAGACTCGGTTAAGAGTGTCTGGTATATGAGACGTGTGGAAGAACGTGTTGTGATACTGTCATCTACGTTAGATAATCTCATAAACACTAGCCTTACTATTAATCTAACGGTTGATATAGCTTAAGCAAATATCTTAACGAGTGAGGAAGAATATACATTTTGTCGCAAAGTATGAACATGTGTGGAAATGGAGATATAAACGACATTTAATTGCCGGTGGGACTGGTTAGAAAAGAAAACTTCTAAGTCACAACTCTCACCACCTCTGATGAACTTCCCTGTTATCCAACCTCTAATCAGATCTTCTCTGCACTTCAACCCAAGAGCAATATCCCCACCTAATCATATCCTTTCCCAAAGTAACAACCAAAACCCTAATGAATGTAGATATGACAACAGAACTAAAAATAACGCTATGTAAGGTCCACCTGCCCCCGTCAAAAAGTAATAAGCTTGTACTCATACCAAAAAAGAAATCTGAACCACAATGTGCAAAAGATGGATCATTCTCTAAACGATCAACTTGAACTCAATAAATGTACACAAAAGTTAAAACACTCACAGAATAATCACACAAAACAGAAACTCAGCAATAACAAAAGGCATCTATAGAATCCAATACGTACTAATTTATATTTCTGAGACCAAAAACTACCAACAGAGTCACCTTCACTAATATTACTAGCGGTACCCGCCGCAGAATAGACAAACAAACCTATCGAGTAGCCCTCCGTCGGATCCTGTCCGTTATATATCTGATGTTGGCGTTGGGTGCTAAGGTCAAAATATTTTAGTTTTATTTTGATGATCCCTGAGTACTTTCTTCTATATTTATATGTTTCCCCATAACATGTAAGGAAGAACTGACTTATCTTACAACGGCAATTTAGGATCAGCAAAATGTTGGCCGAGGTAAAAATTTAATTCAGTGAGCAAAACATCAATTGGACGCTTTTGCTCATGTGCCTCGTGCTTAAATGGTATATTTATAACTCCGTTGGTTTTGGAAGGGGTTTTGCATGTTTTAAATAGTGGGTGATGGTGACGTTTTGGTTGTGTGGTGAAAATTGAGGGGGGTGAATTTGTGCAGTCAAAAGAAGAGGGGGTAATTAATTTTGGTCAGTAAACTGCACTCAAGGATTAATTTGATTTGACATATATAGTGGGATGCTTATAAAATGAATTGAATTGATATAAATTGCATTCGGTTGAGATTATTTAGGAGATTAAAAGCTTGAATGCAATACAGCTAATGTGATATGATTTTTGGCAGATATATTTTGTGATCTTTTTCACAATTAGCCGAAAATAGGCAGAAATAAATTGAAATATATTTGTTTTGAAATTTTAAAGTTTTGAACTATTTGAACAAAACAAATAGAGCTTGGACTTTCCTATTAAATTTAGCTTAGCTTCAGTACTTATGACTTCATGTTAGCATACAAGAATTTTACATGTATTACTTAGTGTAATGTTGTTCACATCAAAATTTGTGCATGAGACACATATACCATATTGTTTAAGAATTGTACCTTAGGGTTTTGGAGCACCTCCTTATGACAGTTGAATCATCCCAAGTTCCATGCGCATTCTTTCGAACCTGTCCCTTGCTAATGGCTTAGTCAAAATGTCAGCTACTTGATTTTTCAGTTTCACAAAAATCCAATTTGATTAAGCCTTTTTCAACATAATCCTTTAAAAAATGATGTCTTATTTGTATATGCTTAACTTTTGAATGGTGCACTGGATCCTTAGAGATACAAATGGCGCTAGTGTTATCATAAAGAATTGGAATACATTCATACCTCAGTCCATAATCTCTCAGTTGTTGCTTAATCCAAAGAACTTGAGAACAACATGTAGCTGCAGCTACATATTCAGCTTCTGCAGTAGATAGTGCTATTGTGTTTTGTTTCTTTGATGCCCAAGAAACAAGACATGACCCGAGGAACTGGAGTGTTCTTGAGGTGCTTTTCCTGTTTACTAAATCAACTCTATACCGTTTCTGATCTACAGAAATACCTTGAGAATCTTCATCCAATCTTGTTCCAACTCCCATCGAGTAATGCATGACCTTGACTTGATCGAATTTGTATTTCTTCAAAAGTTCCTTGAATACTTTTGTTGATGTATTGAGTTCCCCCTCTCAGTTTGCTTTATTTGCAACCAAGAAAGAAGTTTAACTCACCCATCATGCTCATTTCAAATTCACCATAGTTCAGCAAAATACTTACACAATTTCTCATTTGTTGCACCAAAATAATGTCATCAACATATATTTGAACAACTAATAGGTCAGTTCTTCAGCTTTTAAGAACAAGTTTATCTACTTTTCCTCTAGTAATATCATTTTGCAAAAAAAACTTTGATAGCCTTTCTACCAGGCCTGGGTGCTTGCTTAGCTCATAGAGAGCTTTGTCAAGCTTGAAACATGATTTGGAAATTGTTCATTTTCAAAGCCAGGAGGTTGCTCAACATAAACTTTCTCCTGAAGATACAATTAGGAAAGAATTTTACATCCATTTGATAAAGTTTGAAACCATAAAGAAGCGAAGGCAATAAGAATTCGAATAGCTTCTAACCTTGCTACAGGTGCAAAAGTTTCTTCGAAGTCTATACCTTCTTGTTGATTATACCCTTAACAACTAGTCTAGCTTTGTTTCTTATAATTGTGCCGTATTCGTCTAGTTTGTTCCTAAAACCCCATTTAAGACCAATGACCTTTTTGTTTTTAGGTGAGGGTTCAAGATGCCATACCTTGTTCCTTTCGTATTCATTTAGTTCTTCCTGCATGGCTTTTATCCAATCGGCATCCTTTAGGGCTTCTTCATGGTTCTTTGGTTCAACAATGGACAAAAATGCATGGAAGGCACAGAAGTTTCTCAGCTGAGCTCGAGTTTGAGTTCCTTTATTTATATCACTGATTATGAGATCAGTAGGATGCGATTTTTGGTGTTTCCAGGGTTTAGGCTGGAAATCTCTCATAGGAACTCCAACTTGAGGTGTCTCAGCATGAGTTCCCTCTGTTTCTTCCACTTCTTCAGCATGTTCCTTAGTATTTTCTCCTTCAGCATTGGTTTGAGGAACATCTGTATTGACAGGTTGTTCCTCCACCCTAACTGCAGGAGTTTCTTTTGAACGACTGCTGAGTTCCTCATCTGGATCTTCCTTTCTTACAAGGCCTATTTCAAAATCATCATTTTCTAGTTCATGAGCATCAAAACGTGTGTTAGCTTCATCAAATATAACATGAATACTTTCTTCAACACACATAGAGTTTTTATTATACACTCTGTATGCCTTGCTATGATTAGAATAGCCAAGGAACACAGCTTCATCATTTCGCTCATCAAACTTACCCAAGTTTCTCTTACCATTGTTATGAACAAAGCACTTGCATCCAAAAGTTCTAAAGTGTGATATGTTAGGTTTTTTACCTTTTAAGAGTTCATAAGGTGTTTTCTTGACAATAGGTCTAAGCATAACTCTATTGATGATATAGCAGGCAGTGTTGACTGCTTCTGCCCAAAAGTTCCTAGCAAGACCACTGGCTATTAACATAGTTCTAGCCATGTCCTCCAAGGTCCTGTTTTTCCTTTCCACAACTCCATTTTGTTRWGGAGTTCTAGGAGCAGAAAAGTTATGGTTCATTCYTGTTTCCCTGCAAAACTCATCAAACTTGTAATTTTCAAATTCTGTTCCATGATCAGACCTAATGTGGACTATTTAAAATCCACTTGTTTTCTGGATCCTTTTAGAAAACGTGACAAACTCATCGAAAGTTTCATTATTGCTTGCTAAGAAGATCACCCATGTGAACCTCGAGTAGTCATCAACATTAACTAATACATATCTCTTTCCACTTCTACTTTGGATTCTCATTGGTCCAGACAAGTCAATGTGAAATAACTCTAAAGGTTGCTTTGTTGTTATCATGTTTTTACTTTGAAAAGATGACCTTATTTGCTTCCCCCTTACACAAGCATCGCACATGAATTGACCAGGGAACTTGACATTTGGAAGACCAACTACTAAGTTTTGTGAGTGAAGCTTTTGCATGTCCAAATCTTTTGTGCCAGATTAAAGCATCATCCTCAATCACACTGAGACAAGTCAGATTGTTCCTTGGGACAGTGTTGAGATCCACTATATAAGTGTTCCCTCTTCTGTTCCCTTCAAGAACAATTAACCTAGTGTGGTTGTTGATGATGTGACAATTTTCAGTGGTAAATTTTACTGTGTTACCTTTGTCAAAAAATTGTGATATACTTAGTAGATTATGTTTAGGACCCTCGACTAAAAATACATTATCAATACAGTGAGAACTGGACTTACCAACTTTACCTTTCGCTAGGATTTCACCTTTCTTATTGTCACCGAAAGTCACAGTTCCACCAATATAAGCCTCTAGTGAGAGAAACTTGGATTCGTCTCCTGTCATATGCTTAGAACAACCACTGTCGAGGTACCATGTGTTGTTCCCCCTCACTAGGATCTGCAAAAGAACTTAAGGGTTAGTATGAGGAACCCGGGTTTCCTCGGGTTCCTTTGAAGAGGAAGTGAAAGCCTTTTCATCTTTCTTAATCCACACTTGTTTTATGTTGCTTTTATGAGCATTTTGCTTCCTTATGCAGTTATCTACATAGTGACCGGTTTTACCACAAAATGTGCAAACCTTGTTACTAGGTAAGTCTACATATTTCTTCTTTTTACCTTTGTGCTTAGCGTGCACATACCCTAGTCCTTAAGTTCTTTTCACTTGAGCTTCTTCAATCCATTTAGGGACAAAATATTGTCTTATGTCTCTATTTTTCCGGGTCTTAAGTTCCTTCTCAATTTTTGCTTTTTCAAGTTTGAGTTCCTCAAGATTGTTCTTGAGTTCCTTAAATTCTTTGATGAAATTGTTTGAGGAGGAACTTGTACCACTTATGTCAACATTCGTCATTTTATATTGAGCTACTTCAATACCAAACATAATATTTTCCTGTTTGAGTTTTTCCACAAGTTCCTTCAGAAGAAGATTCTTGTCAAACAACTTAAAGAATCGATTTTGAACATCAGTTCTATGATTCTCTATCCAGGACACATGATCTTTATAAGCTTTAAGTGTTTTTTCAGATTGATTCAGACTCTTGGTAACATACCTCCAGTCTTCATCATATTCAATTATTAGGTCAACCAAGTCTTACTTAGAAAGTGTAAGCAGTTTTTGAGGATTAGGATATACCTCCTTTTCTTGAGTTTCATCAACATTTTTGGCCATCAGACATAGATGAGCAGTTTCAGTTTCAGGTGTTGCTCCATCATCTTCACTGTCCGATTCTCCCCATGTAGCAATCATTTCCTTTCTGGCATCTGACTTGTTGAAGTTCCTTGTTCCCTTGTTAACCGTCTTGACTTTGCCTTTTTCCTTGTCGGGATTCAAAGGGCAATGTTTCACCCAATGATCAGTTGCTCCACATCGATGACAAGATTGGTCACCTGTTTTCTTGACAAAATTCTTTGAAAATTTGTTAGTTTTAAACATTCTTTTGAACCTTCTTACTAGCATGGCAGCTTCATCTTCATCAACCTCAGATTCCTCGGACTCATCAGCTTTTAGTGCCAAGTTCTTTCCCTTATTKAGATCACTTGTGCTGGACCCAATGTGTAATTCGTGGGTCATAAGGGATCCAACCAATTGCTCAATATTGAACTTGGTGAAGTCCTTGGTTTCTTGGAGGGCAGTTACCTTTGCTCTCCATCTCTCATCTTGAGGTAGACTTCGAAGAATCYTCCTTACMTGTTCATCAGTAGGAATRTGCTTGCCAAGAGAAACTAATTCATTTGTAATGTTAGTAAACCTTGTAAACATATTTTGAATAGTTTCTTTAGGTTCCATTTCAAATCACTCATATTTAGACATCAGTAAGTCTATTTTAGAACGCTTTACTTCATTTGTACCTTCATGTGTTATCTCTAACAAATCCCATATTTTCTTTGCGTTCTTGCATCCCATGACACGATTGTGTTCATGGGGTCCAAGACCACAATGTAGGATATTGATACCAAGGGCATTTAATTCAAGTTTATCAAAGTCTTCTTTATCAAATTCAGACATAGGTTTAGGAACTACCTCATTATTTATCGTTTTGGTGATTTAAAAGTCACCAACTTCTATGACTCGTCATACTTGGTAGTTCTCTGCCTTGATGAATATTTCCATTCTATTCTTCCAGTAGAAATAGAATTTTCCATTGAACATAGGAGGTCTCTGGGTAGAGTATCCTTCATCAAGCTTCTCGCGTTGATTCATTTCTCCAACTAGCTCTTAACGTTCAGTTCTCTCTTCAGGGTTTCCTGAAGACTACGAGGAACTTAGCTCTGATACCAATTGTTGGATCGACTGAACAATACAAGAGGGGGGTGAATTGTATTTGAGGAACTTAAGTGACTTTTCGCGGAATTAAAAGAATCTTAACGAAAGAAACACGAGAACAGAGAATTTCCAAACACAAACTCTCAAGACAAACGCCAAGAGAGGAAAAACTGTGGCTTGATACAACAGTGGACTTCGTCTTTATTATAATAGGATCAAACACCTAATTACAATCTAAGACCCTCGTTCTCAATTCAATAAAGAACTTCTTGAACCCTAGCAACCAACCCCTCTGTTGGTCACACTCTCTAATACTCGATTTCAAAGAAATCCCTCGGCTATGACTTTCTCTCACAACCCCTTGCTTTAACCAATAGATCAAAGCACTTTTACAACTCAATTAAACTTAAGACTTGGCACTGATATGAAGAATAAAGCTCTGATAATTCTTTGCTCAAAGTGTATTTTATATTTTTACTAAGTGAGAGTATTTATAAAGTGAGATTGTAAGCGTGGAAGTCAAGCAGTAAAACCACCATCACACTACATCCTATTTTGTGGGAGTAGTGCTTAGTGGAACTTGACTACCAAGTCCACGAACACACGATCTCAACTCCACAGTTTATATCCGTTGATGCTCCTATTTTCACTCAGTCAGTTAGCTTGATAATCAAGCCAATTTACAAACGTCTTCCTTTTTTCACAACTAAACTCCTTAATTTTAGGATTTTAATTTTTCCTTTAAAACCGAATAAAAGAGTTTATATTTCAAAGATAAAACATTKATATCAAAGGTAATATAATATATAGTTTTTAAGAAATAAAAAACCATAAAATAACTCTTAATAATTTATAAAAAGATTTTATTTTATTTCAAAATATTTACAAGATACCTAGGTTTTATTAATTTTTCTTTTTATAAACTACCGAATTATATCCTTTAATAAATTAAGTCACAAACAAATATTATATCTCCTTTATCCTATGAGCTCATACTTCATTCCTTAATGCCAAGCCATACAATAAATCTAAAATCGTAAAACCCTAGATCTAATGTACCAAATATCTCGAATACTATTTTAGCAATTCTGCCAAGGAACTCGAGCTTCCTTTGAGGTGAGCTTCTTCCTTGAGCTATGCTTAATGCATCCAAGAGATCCGGAAACTTCTTCCATCTCCTAAGGATATCATCATCCCTTTAAGACATCTTGAATCATTAAAACTAGAAATCACAACACTTAGCACACATATTAAATAAACACTTATGAGTTTGCCTTTGTTGGTTTGTTATGCCATTCATCAAAATTCTTAGGGTTCAACAGAGGGGTTGTATAATTGTGAGGTTGAATACAATTAATACAATATTATTTTGAGGGGAGGAAATTAAAATTTCCTCATAAACACTTGTCTCTTTTATTTTGTATTTTGCTATTATTCTATTTTGTGAGGGTATGTTTTTGAATCTTTCGTGATTTGCTTGTGTTTTTTCCTAACAAGTGGTATCAGAGCCGAGTTTATTTGTGTGTCATGGAGGATTTAAAGGCTAAATACAAACTAGAATTATTTGATGGGAAAACGAATTTTTCGTTATGGCAAAGTACTGTGAAGGATATTTTATTCATCAAGGTTTGCACAAGACTTTGGAGGACAAGAAACCAGATTTGGTGGAAAAGGACAAGTAGGAGGATATGCAACTTCGCGCTACAAGTACGATTCGGTTGGTCCTTGCACCGAAAATCAAGTACAACGTATTGGATGACACAAATCCAAAAGATTTGTGGGACAAGTTGGTGAAGATGTATGCGTCAAAGTCTTAGGCTAACAAGTTGCTCTTGAAGAAGGATCTTTATGCGCTTGAGATGGAAGATGGTGCATCACTACAAGATCATCTAAATAAGTTTAATGGCTTGATCACCCAATTAGCAAGTTTAGWTGTAAAGRTTGAAGAGGAGGACAAAGCAATAATTTTGATGGCGTCTCTTCCTAAAAAGTATAACTCAGTGATAACAAGTTTACTTGTAGGGAAGACTACTATTGCTTTGGACGATACCGTGGTGGCCCTAATCAAGGCGGAAAGATTCATGAAGCAAGGAGGATCGTCTACAACTCATGCTGAGGGGTTGGTAGTGGAAGGAAGCACAAGGAGGAAAGGCACGAAGGTGGGCAACCCAAAAATCAAGTGTTGGTATTGTGAGGAGGAGGGACACATTCAAACAAAGTGTTCCAAGTACAAAGACGACTTGAAGGCGTTGAAGAACGTTAGGGGGGCGGTTGCTAGTATTGCCATTGATGATGAGGAAGATTTGTCTCTTATGGTGGAGGAATCAAGGGATCCACAGGAAGATGGATGGATCTTAGATTCGGGGTGTTCCCAACACATGTGTTTTAAGAGAGAGTGGTTTAGCTCTTATGAATGTGTTGAAGGGGAATTTATTACTTTGCCTAATGGAGAGGAGGCGAAGGTTGAGGGGGTCGGTGTTGTGGAGATCAAGCTCCAAAACGACCAAGTCGCGACTTTATCCGAGGTTAGACATATCCCGAGGTTGGAGAAAAATTTAATCTCATTGGGGAGATTAGATAAGATGGGTTATGAGGTTCATATGCACAATGGACTACTTATGATTACCAATGGGGAAGTGGTGATCATGGTTGGTAGAAGAAACAAGCAAAATCTTGTCGTGTTGGAGGATGCAGGGGTTTTGACTCAAGGGGAGGCTTTTGGCTCGAACAACAATTTGAGATTGAGAGGAGGATTGTTAGATAACAATCTCAATTTTGTTCGAAACGATTTGTTTGGACTTGCTCATCAAGTATTTCCTAATAGATCTTATTTAGTTTCCTAAATTAAGATATTGTAATTAGGCAATTAAATAGATTTATGGTCAGGAAATTATCCTAGTATCTTTTTACTTGGAGGGCAAGTATATATTTTTTAGTATGTAATCTTCCTAATATATCTTTGGCTTGGGGAGCAAGCAAAATATCTTAAGAGATGTGAGATTCTAGATTAGATTTATTTTAGCTTATAAATAGAGGGTTTAGGCTAAATATTTTAATCGAAGATTTGAGACAAATTATTTGAGGGGTTGTATAATTGTGAGGTTAAATACAATTAATACAATATTATTTTGAGGGGAGGAAATTAAAATTTTCTCATAAACACTTGTCTCTTATATTTTTTATTTTGCTATTATTCTATTTAGTGAAGGTGTGTTCTTGAATCTTTCGTGATTTGCTTGTATTTTTTCCTAACAGATACAATCGAATATTTTGTATTGTCTCTTAGTATAAATGCAATTTAAAAAAATGTTTATTGAATTTTTTTCTTAACTATAGTTTTTTTTCCAAGTACTACAATATACTACAATTACTGCAACAGGAAAAGAGTGAAAAACAAGTTAAACTAGAAGGCGTCATGTGTTCTCTTTGGTGGTTTAATTTTAGTATATACTCGTAATTACTAGCTTCTTTGCACAAAATGTATTTTTTAGACATGGGCATGGAAGTCTTTTCATTTAGACATCATCACCGCCACCACATCCCCTTCCCTTAGAGAAAGATATATAGTGCTTCATGGCAAATTGCAAAAGCTCATTTTAATTCATAGATAGTCTGGCCGGTTTAATTAATTTGTACCCGGATTAATCTCTGTACAACCTAGCTAATCTCGTACTCCCTGCGCTTCATATTATTTTTTGCATTTTCTATTTGGGGGGGAAATTAGGAAACATCTATTATAATAGAAGTTGGGTCGTCAAAAGGCACAAAATAGATTGGATAGAGAATGAATGTAAGGCTTTGTTTCTTTAGACTAAACTAATCTGAACAGAAATGAATATTTTATGAGAGAAGGAAATTAGGTTAAGTAACTGAATTGGACTGAACTGAACTGAACTGATGAATTGAACTGAACTAAACTGATGTACCATAAAAAGAAGTCTGAAGAATGGGCTAAATGGGGAAAAAAGAAAACTTGGTAGGTCCACCCCGTTAAAAATAGAATAAGATTGCCCAAAAATGAAATAAAACACAATATACAAATCATTATGAAGGGAGAGGGCATTTGATTACATTTAAATTATTTAGCGACAAACTACATATGTACTTCGTATTTTACTAGTATTTTCATTTGATTCTCTTCAATTTTATGATTCGATTTGCATTAAGTCAATGAATTTTTATTTTTTGTTTTATTTTGATGATCCCTGGAGTACTATATTCTATTTTATATTGTTTCCCATTAACATGTAAGAACTGACTATCTTAAACCGCAATTTAGGATCGCAAGCATGTGGCCGAGGTAATAGGTGATACAACATTTTAATTGGTGGTCAAGCATAGTCAATGAATATTTATAGGTGATACAACATCTTAATTGGGCCCACTCAATTAAAGGTACAAGAAATTAATTTTACAAAAAGTATTGCATGCAGCAGCCTTACAGTATATTAATGAAAAACGATATTTGTGATTACGCTTGAAAAATAAAACATTAACTTTAAAAGATTAATATTCCTTCGTTTTTTAGTTGTTTCACCTTTTATTTTTGGATGTTTTTAATTAGTTGTTCCAAATCAATCTAATTTTTCAATTTTTTAAATTTTTTCCTGTTTTTTTTGCTCTAACAATATTGAATTACTCCTTTCGAAAATCAACTTTCATTGTTTTACGCAATCTATTCACCCATGATTACTTTTTTTCCAAAAAATGATTGTCCATAATTTTTCATTTTACATATAGCAATATATATTATGTAAACAATATTCTAAGAAACATAACAAAATGGCACGCAGCCATAGTTTTTTTTTTGTTTTGTTTTTTAAAAAAAGAAAGGAAATATGTTGCCAAATATTATATTTATTTATTTATTTTGTAAGGCTTATACACTATAAAAATAAAGTGAAATACAAGCTAAGCAAATGTTCTGTCATGTTTTTCTTATATAAACCCCAACTCCAAACTCTAGTTTTACATATCCCATTCCCTTGTCTAATCTAGGCAAAACACAAAAAGAAACACACCCACTGTCCCACTTATAAATACTAACCAAATGACGTCCCTTAAACAAACTATTCTTCTACTCACGACAATTGTTTATATGCTAAGCACTATTGCTGTGGCCCAAAACTGTGGTTGCGGTCCAGATTTATGTTGTAGTCAATATGGCTACTGTGGCATAACAGAAGTCTATTGTGGAGAGGGGTGCCTAGAAGGGCCGTGTTTTTTCTCAAAAACCTCCCCAAAATTGGGCGCAGGAAGTTGCGGTTGCGACCCACAATCATGTTGCAGCGTATGGGGATATTGTGGCAAAACCTATGAGTACTGCGGTGAGGGCTGCAAAGAAGGTCCATGCTACGCCAATGATACAGGAATGTTAAACTAAATTGAGAAATAACATGGACGATCAACTTATGAATCATAGTTTGACTACTTTTACCGCCAGAAGATATGTTTCTAGGTGTGAAATATCAATAGAAACATATCAATGATCACTTTGAAGAAATGAAAACTGAAAACTTAAAGAATAAATTTTTAATTTTCCTTTAATTTTATCCATGGCCGCATTGATTTCCTATGTTTTTCATGATGTAATGTTTTAATTTTAAACGATTATGTGCTATAGTTTCAAGTTTTTACCCGGACTAAGTCTTTATTTAGCATTTATATTTTTCCAGGATTTGGCGATTGTTGCTGTAAAGAGAGAAGGATAAAACCATGAAGTTGTTTTATATCTTTGTTTTTAAATGGCACTGTTGTAATTTGCATTAAATGTCTTTTTGGATCATGTGCTTGTTATTGTTATCATGTGACAGCATCCTATGTTAAGTGGGTGTCATATAAATACTTGTTTTGTTCTCTCCTAGCCGACATGAGCAGGAATGCAACAATTACCAGAAATTATATCATCTTCTTTCTTGTTCATTAGAGAAGTGAAATAACATGATTAAACTTGGATAAATTTGTTCAAGTTTACATGGTATCAGAGCCAGGTTCGAAGGCTCACGGAGTGAGAAGCTATTCCTCCATCACTGGCTTGCAGTAAGGTACTGTCTCGATCATTCATAACAACTTGAGGCTGAAATTATTCAAATCATCATGACTACCAAAATTGAGATAACCAATCCATTGTACTTACATCCCTCTGAAAATACTACCACTCTTGGGGTGGAAAAGCTAGAAGGACCTACAAACTATAGGTCATGGAGAAAATCTATGGAACTTGCTCTTGTGTCAAAGAGGAAATTTGGTTTTGTGTTAGGGGAGGTAAAAAGGGATGATAGTGATCCTGTAAAGGCAGAGGCGTGGGAGACTTGCCATACTGTGGTGATGTCCTGGATTGTAAACTCACTTTCGGATGAGTTGAAAGAGTCTATCATGTATGTTGGTAGTGCACAAGAGATGTGGAATGAATTGCAGATGCAATTTTCTGTCACAAATGGCATGAGGAGATTCAAGCTAAATAAACATATCTATGATTGTAAGCAGAAAGGGAGAAAAATATCAGTGTATTACACAGATTTGAAGAAAGCATGACAAGAAATTGATAGTTTGAAAGACAATCCTCCAATCTCAACACTAACAACAGAAGTRATTGCTCATCTAAATGCAAGAAAGAAAGATGATGAAGAACAGAAGCTGTTCCAACTTCTGTGTGGGCTGGATGAGGATTACAAAGCTCAAAGAAGTCACATACTCATGATGTCACCTCTTCCAGATGTGGTGACTGCCTGTGGAATACTCCAACAAGAAGAAGCACAAAGAGAGTTGAATGAGAACCTAAATCCTGAAAATGAAGGACTTGCTATGTYAACAAGAAAAGGTGGCATTATATGCTCAAATTGTGGAAAAACAGGACACCTAGCTGCAAAGTGTTGGGCCTGTAAGAATTGTGGAAAATCAGGTCATAAACAAGAAGATTGTTGGTGGAWCAAAGGSTTTCCYGAAAAATYTCAAARAAATCAYAGAGAATCTAARGGAAAAGAAAAACAAGTGAGTGGAGGCAGATMATTTYCTAGAGATCAAAGGCCTCAGGGAAAATGGAATAAAGGTAAACAAGAAGAAAAAGGGAAGATGGTGGCAAATGCATCCAAACAAAATGAATCAAGAGAATCTGGTTTCACTGCAGCACAGTTGGAACAGTTACTAAGAATGTTGCCTGTCCCTTCAAAAGGGAACGATGATGACTCAGGTGAAGAAATGGATGCAAACTATGCTGAGATGGTTCACTGCAACATGGCACAGAAAGTGTCAACTGATGAGTGGATATTGGATTCGGGTGCTACTCATCACATGATTGGGTCAAAGCAAGCTTTGAGGAATGTGAGAGATGTGCAACAAGGAGCAAGAATAAACTTACCTACTGGTGAATTTACATATATTACTCACAGTGGTGATGTGAAGCTTAATAGTGGACTTGAGTTGAAAAATGTGATGTACATTCCATCTTTCAGGCACAATTTGATCTCAGTACAGAAAATAACTGCACAACATAATTGCAAGGTAAAGTTTGTGGCAAGTTATTGTATTGTTGAGTGCAATGAAACTGAACAAGTACTTGCACTTGTTAAACTACAAGAGTTATTCTTTGTTATAGCCCTCATCAGCAAACTGCTTGAAGGTTGAAGATATTTTTTGAAGAATTGAAGTCAGGAACGACAAACTTGCAGGGCGTTGATTTTCGCAACGTGTTTGTTAAGGTGCATCTAAAAAAAGAACTACACAACCCTGTGGCATCAAAGATTGGGACATGCTCCCTAGAGAGAATTGGAGAGATTGAAGGCCTGAAAGGTTTGATTAAAACATGGAGAGATTGTATTACTTGTCCTATGGCAAAGATGACAAGCAGCCATTTCAGGAAAGTGATTCAAGGGCAAAAGATGCATTGAACTGGTCCATGTTGACACATGGGGACCTATATGAAACCAAGACAAGGGCACAAATTTTCTAACTATTCTTGATGATTATTCAAGGTAGTGTGGATTCATTTGATGAAACAAGGATGAAGCACCAAAGATTCTTGTGCAGTTTGTGCACATGGCTGCAACTCAATATAACAAGAAGGTGAAAGGCTAAGATGCAATGCCCTGAATTCAATCTGTATAGAACATTGTATGAAACAAGGGAATCACTCATGACACCTGTGTTGATAGACCAGAGCAAAATGGAAGAGTAGAAAGAGAGACAGAAACTTGCTTGAAATGGGAAGAGCTCTAAGGTTTCAGCAGGACCTCCTGTTCAATTTGGGGTGATTGTATCATGACTGCTGTGTTTCTCACCAACAGGTTACCACTCTTCTGGGGCAACTCACTCCATATGAGGTATTGATCTAAAACCAAATTATTTTTAAAAGCTTTTGGATGCATGGTTGTTTCTTATAATCCACAGAGAAAAAAGAAGTTCCAAGCAAAGGTGTGCCTTGTGTGTTTCTTGGCTATCCACAAGCAAAAGAGGATATAAACTGCTAAATCTGTTAGATAACTCTGTATTTGTTAGTAGAGATGTCAGGTTTTATGAACAAATATTTCCATATCAGGTGTTCAAAACTAAGAGCAACCACACACACCACATTGAATTGATGTGGGATGATTCCTAAAATTCTACACTCGATGGATGTTAGTCTTGACAATCTCAACACCACAAAAACTCACACAGTTCAAACTGATCTACACTCAAATTGAACCACAAACCCTAGACAGTCCACAAGATAACCAAAAAACCAATGTGGTTAAATGATTATGTGAGTAACAGGCTCTGTGTTCAAAGCCTGTCTTGGTGGCTGACAAATCTAAACCTTGTTAAACTACCTATACTTGTTCTTCTGGCAAGAATTCCCAAAAATCCTGACACGACTTCAACAAATAGTCACCAAACTCGTGGGTAAAGGCTATGAATGAGGACTAGAAGCACTAGAGAATAATACTTGGGAGGTGACTGATCTTCCAAAAGGAAAAAGGGCAATAGGATGTAATGGATCTATAGGATCAAATATCATCCAGATGGGAGGAGGAGATATAAAGTAGGATTGGTGGTGTTGGAAATGACAAAGGTATGGAGTGGATTATGATGACATTTCTCCTGTGCTAAAATGGCAACTGTAGATTTTTTTGGCAGTTGCAGCTCATAAGGGATGTATGTACATCATGGATGTGAAACGCTTCTTCATGTGATCTAAACTCATTCACATTACCCCAAGATATGAGGGGATGAAACACTAGAATGAGGTTCAAGGAGGGGGAGAAATTGAACATGGAGATCAAGAAGGTTTCAAACTGTTAAAATCCTTGTATGGTTAAACAAGCCCCACTGTTGCAAGATTGAGAGGCTTGAGAGTATGGATTTGTTCAATCCAAGTCTGATTATTCATTGTTTACAAAGCATGATGATGTTTCATTTGTTGCTGTTCTAGTATATGTTGATGATCTGATTGTGGCAGGAAATGATATGAAACATGTTGATCAYGTTAAATYTTTTCTCTCTTMTCAGTTTCACATGAAGGATCTTGGCAAGATACACTACTTCCTTGGTATTGAAATTGATCACAATGATCAAGGAATGTTCCTTTGTCAGAAGAAATATTTGCAAGATTTGTTGACAGAATATGGTGTGAAGGACTACAGACCAGTAAGACTTCCATTAGACACTCATATGAAGCTGCAGGATAACACAGGAGACCCTCCACCAGAGCCAAGTATTTATCAACAGCTCATTGGCAAGCTAATCTATCTCACTCTTACCAGGCCTGACATATCTTTCTCTATTCATCTTCTTAGCAAGTTCATGCATCAACCTACTACTGCACATCTACAAGCAGCCAAAAGAGTTTTAAGATATTTGTCAGGCACATTTACTCAATGAATCCTGTTGGCTTCATCTTCTGCTGCTTCTCTCACAACATACTGTGACTCGGATTGGGCTGGATGTCCAACTACCAGAAGATCAACCTCTGGTTACTGCATTCTTCTGCGGAAGTCTCCTATCTCATGGAAAAGTAAAAGGCAAACAGTGGTGGCAAGGTTAACTGCGGAGGCTGAATATAGATCAATGGCTCTTGTTGTTTGTGAAGTCTTGTGGATAAGACAGTTGCTGAAAGATTTAGGTGTACCTAAAGATCAAGCTACACCCATATTCTATGATAACCAGGCTGCTTTGGCCATCTCTGCAAATCCTGTTCACCATGACAAAACTAAACATGTGGAGATTGATTGTCACTTCATAAGGGACAAGGCTGCTGAAGGCATCATCAATCCTACCTACATTCCTTCCTCTAAGCAATTAGCTGACATATTCACTAAACAACTTACTACTGCTCAACATCAATTTCTGTTGAACAAGCTTGGAGTTTGCTCACCAAACTCTGCTTGAAGGGGAGTGTAAAGAGAGAACGATAAAACCATGAAGTTGTTTTATATCTTTGTTTTTAAATGGCACTGTTGTAATTTGCATTAAATGTCTTTTTGGATCATGTGCTTGTTATTGTTGTCATGTGACTGCATCCTAGGTTAAGTGGATGTCATATAAATACTTGTTTTGTTCTCTCCTAGCCGACATGAGCAGGAATGCAACAATTACCAGAAATTATATCATCTTCTTTCTTGTTCTTCCTTCTTGTTCATTAGAGCAGTGAAATAGCATGATTAAACTTGGATAAATTTGTTCAAGTTTACAGTTGCATTATTTGGTGAGATCTTAAACAAAACGGATGTTTTATACCTTAGATAAACTGCTTTCTTGCATAGCTTTGAAGGTTGATCCATATATCATTAAAGTTTCTATGCATAGCTTCTCTTCTAGGGTTGATCCATATATGATTACTTATTTATTTGTAAGTGTAAGAAATTGAAGATTCCTTTAAATGAGTTTGTACGTATATAAAATAAAACCATGAACAACCTAACGAATTTACTGAATAACACATGTTCGTTCCCGTCAAATTATAGGGATTATTATATGCTTTAAGTTGTCGGAGGCTCAGAGTAACTTGGGGAAAACAATACACAAATATTGAAATCCCAAACTACTTTTTAACCAAATGAACATTAGCTGTACTTACTATTTAGTAGATATAGTCTTATTGAATATGAGAAACTATATTCATCAAATGTCATGATTACTTCATTCATAGTTGCCCACTTATGGCTGCCTATTTAGAAGGGCCTCAATTTTTTTAAAAAAATAGCTAGTTTTTCTTTCGGGTGTTGTCCTGGCTTGTATTATTCATCTTACTCAATTGTATGAAAATTGAAAAATGCGTACTAAATCAAAGGATGAGAATTTTCATAGATTAACAACCGGTTACATAATTGTAACTTATTGAACTGAATTGTTGTTAATCGATTACATATCCGAACTGAAATCAACCCAAATCATTTGAAACATATTATTTAATTTTTTAATCACATCTTGCAATTCTAATTTTGTCTAATCTTAAATATGTAGTTTAAAACAACATTAACAATAAAACACCCAATAACTTGTATAACTTCAATATTAAAACATACATCTTATTATTAGATAAATATTCTACCTTATGTTTCTAATTTTCAAAAGAATAAGTTGTAATACATAATCTACAAACTATTAAGTAAATAAGATACCTAATATATTAATAAATCACTCGAATAGTCCCAACACAAACTCAAACAACACGAACACAAACTCTAATAACCCGAACACAAATTAAACCGTTCGTGGGAGTTTACTCGAATAGCCTGGACCACTTTCGGATCGAGCTGATTTCGTCCCCACCGCTAACGTCATGAGATCAAATTGAACTGCTCCCGAAAAAGAAGGAAAAATGTTTGCCCCGTCACCGAAATGGACTCGAACAGAATTGAATTGGACTGTTCGACCAAAACAACCCATTGGAACCTGATCCGAAATGAACTCTCAGCATGTTTGAGTTAACCCAAAACAGTACCAATAACCCGATTTGACACTCCGATCCTACTCCCTGCGCTTCATATTGTTTTGTGCATTTACTATTTTATGTGTGTGTGTGTGTTAGGGGGGGATTGGGAATCGTCTATTATAATGGAAATTGGTTCAAAAAGCAAAAATAAATTGGAAAGATAATGTGTAAGGCTCCGTTTCTTTGGATTGAATTGAGCTGAACTGAAATAAACATTTTATGAGAGAAGGAAATTAGGTTAAGTAATTGAACTAAATTGAACTGAACTGAAGATGTACCATAAAAAGAAAAGAAATTCCCAATGGTAGGTACGAGTTTTTACGAATTTTCATTGGTAGGTATGAATTTTTTAAAATCCCAATTATAGGCATGTGTTTTTATCTTGTTCCCAACCGTAACCTTAATTGCCTATTTTCTGTCAACTAAGTGTTAAATATTAACCATAGTTAAAATTTTTTTTGCAAAAAAAAAAAAAAGTATTCACTACCCCTTATTTCCCTTTTCTATTTTATTTTTGTTTTACTTCCCTTAACCCTCATGCCTCAATGCTTCATCAGAATATCATTTCATTTGTCATCTAACATTCTAACTTAAACCCCTTCCTATTTCGTTAAAAAAAACTAAAAAAAATTCCCAACACCTCACGTCCTCACCCCACCATCAACTGTCGACACCACCACCACCATTATTCATCCCCTCTTACATCTTTGCAGCCCCCACCAACAGCACTGACGCCACCGCCCCTCCGCTCCACTTCACAACCAGCACCAACCCCACAACCCCTCTTCGACATCAGCAATGACCCCACAACAATCCTCGTCCACACTCCTCGACCTCCTCCACCTAGAATCGACCACCAACATTGTTCGAGTCGCAACAATTAACCACCAACATCATCAAATTAAACGCCAATAATTTTCAACAACCAACACCTTTAGATCTAAATGCTCTTGGTAGCAATTTGGTTAGAATTTGTGTTATGGTAAGGGCGAATTGAGGGTTGTGTTCGAAGGTGGGTGGGGTGGTGAGTTTGGTTGTGCAGGCTGGTAATTCTGGGTTATGGGATTGGTGGGGTTGTGATATTTAACCATGGTTGCCAAACTAACCCTCTTTTAACGGACTTTAGCAAAACTTAACGGAAAATAGACATTTAAGGTTACATTTGGAAATGAGATAAAAACACATGTCTATAATTGCGATTAGAAAAAACTCATACCTACCATTGAGAATCCGTAAAAACTCGTACCTACCATTGAGAATTTCCCTAAAAAGAATTCCAAAGAAACAACCTAAATGAAGGAAAACAAAAAAAATTGGAAGGTCCACTCCGTCAAAAATAGAATAAGCTTGTTAAAAAAAAAAATTAAACCACAATGTGCAAATCATTATGAAACGATCAAATTGAAAAAATGTACAAAATGATAAGAAACAGAGGGAGCATTTGATCACATAGATATTATTTAGGGACAAACTACAGATGTACTTCGTATTTTACTACGGAGTAGTACTTTGCATTCGATTCTCTTCCAATTTAATGATTTGACTTGCATTAAGTCAAAAAATATTTTAGTTTTATTTTGATGATCCCTTGAGTACTTTCTTCTATTTTATATTGTTTCCCATTAACATGTAAGAAGAACTGACTATCTTAAACGGCAATTTAGGATCGCAAGAATGTGGCCGAGGTAATAGACTAATAGGTGATGCAACATCTTAATTGGTGGTCAAGCATAGTCAATGGATATTTATACTCCGTAAGTAGGTGATACAACATCTTAATTGGGCCCACTTAATTAAAGGTACAAGTAGTTAATTTTATATTTGTTTTATGTTCTCATTCCGTCACTTGTGACTTTCTTAATAAAAAAAAAATTAAGAAACATAACAACGTGACACGTAGCCAGAGTGTTTTTTTTTAAAAAAAGGAAATATGCTGTCATGCCTGGCAAAATATTTTTCATGTATTTCATTACGGTTACTGCTTTTCAGTTTGGCCCTCGACGTAGTCTTCAGTCTCGTGTGAAGGAGTCCTTGATCTTTGAGGTGCAGCTATTGAAAATATTGTAATGTTCTTTCTATGCTTCAGCTTGCACATCTTTTGTATTTGTACTGTTGGTACAATAATTGGTACTGCTGACGTGGTAGTGGCCAACGAGCCAGTGCTAGTGGAATTGAACTTGGCTTGCTATCCTGGTACCTACAAAACTCAGGTGAACTATCCTGGGGCAACCCAGGAACAACCCCTTCGATGGAGGTATTAGAGTATTACCAGGGTGTTTTATAATTTAGAGAGAGAAAGTAAGTAGTGTTTTTTCAAGTGAACTTACCAGGCCTGGGTAACCTTTATATGACAAGTGTCACATAACTTACCAGGTTAGGTGTCTTATGTATTTACCAAACTTTGACTGAGTGGTAGGCACTTTTGGCTCCTTTGGGCCTTGACTTTTGCATGTTTATCGGCCCATTGGGTTGGTATATATGAGCTTTGGTTAATATTAGGCCTGGTAGCTTAATATGTACCAACAACTAGCCCCCCTCCAGGCCTGGTTATATCCGAAGGATTTTACCAGGTTACTGAATTTCCAAGGTCGTTGGACTACCAGGGTCTCTATATTACCAGGGTCTGGCCCTGGTTTCACAAGGAACCTTTCCAAGACTATGTAACTACCCAGGTTACCAGGTGAACCTCGATTAGTGGGCGATTTTAACGTTGGGCAGTTAATTTCAGAACATTACTGCCACGTGATGATTACCCACCCACTATCGAGCAGTTATGGCCATTGTGTGCTAATTGATGACGGTTACTTCTTCCTCTATTTATGGCGGGTCACTTCACTATTTACTTTTTACATTTCACACTTCAAAATTTTCAAACTTGAGAGAGAAAGAAGCAAGAAGAAAATCAACAGTCCTTGAACCCAGAGCAATCAGTTCATTGTAGCAAGGCGAGCAATTGGAATTCCACCTTCAAGTTCTTGCCTGGTAATCACATTTTCGTCCGTGACAAGTTTTGGAAGGTTGCCTAGTCTGCCATTGATCAAGTGCTATTATCTCCACTTCTCAATTGATCAAGTAACTCCCTTTTTAAAACTTGAATTCAACTTGCATGCCTACCAATTATAGTGCTTTCTTGATTTTTGCTGGTGTAGTCTGTGATTTTTCTTCGTTTTCCCCTTTTTCCATCTCTTTGGTTTGTGGTTGAATGGTGTAGAATGTCGGAAGAGTATAGTGACTCCCAAAATAGGTCAGAGAACTCAATAGGCCTAACCGACGAGGAACCTAGTGAGGACTCCTAGCCTTTTATTAGGAGGGTTAGGAGCCTATCCACCAAGAGTGTGACCTCAAGACCTACCACCTCTGAACCTTCCCCTGCTGGACCCAACAGTAGTACTCCTTCCTTCACTAGAGGGTCTGGTGTGGCAGGTGGAAGTGGTACTGCCCTCAGGCTGCAGGAGAAGGAGATACAATGGGCTGTGTCCAACGGTTTGAAAGAGGAGGTGGATAGGTGTCTAGCCATGATCACCCAGGAGGATGAACAAGCAGGGCCATCTATGGATAGGTGGTCTAGAGCCAGAGCTAAAGCCCCAAGTGATGAGAGAGGGAATTTCAGGAGTACCAGGTTTCTTGACCTTGATAACCATCACTGGACCTCTATAAGATGGGCTGATATCAAGGAGAATGATGGTCCTGCCCATACTGCTCTTGACCCAGAATTTCTTCAAAGGGCTTCTGAGAAGAGGTATGATATCAGGGCTGGTGAATTGTATGGTTTTGGTTCCAGCTTTGGGTACTGGTTTGAAGTCCCAAACCCTTCAGATAGAGCTTACTCCCCACCCAGGTTCAGGATTCCAATTTATACAGCCCACCTGGAACTAGGTGTTAGGTTCCCCCGTCACCCTTTCATGGTTGAACTACTTGAACTATGGGGGATTAGCCTGTCACAACTGGCCCCTAGTGCTGTGCAGAGGATTATCAGCTTCATTTGGGTCTGCACTTTCTTGGAGTTGGAAATGTCAACCAGGGTTTTCAGGACCTTGTTCTGGCTGAAGGCATACAGCGGAACCCAAATTAAGACTGGTTGGTATTCCTTGGAGGTTGGCAAGAGTGGAAATGACACATATGCAACCTCCCATCCCCTGGTTGGGGGTCTGAATAAATGGACACAACAGTGGCTGTGGTTGAGAGTTCCCCTTCATGAGAAGCATCCTTACCTCTAGCAGGCCAGGACTGAGTTTACCAGGAACAAAGCCTTAGAGAGGAAAGCCCTTTCACCTAGCAGCCTTACCACAGAGAAAGAAAAGGCTACCTTTAAATGGTTTCAGGCTTATGGCGCCAGGTCTAAAGGAAAAGGCCTTACTCCTAAAAACTGGTTGCCTCACTTTGACCTTCTGAAGGTGGAGCTTTACCTGGCTGCTGGTGGTTTGAGCAGGAGAATCTCCAGAAGTAAGTTCAGTGGCTTTGAAGTCTTCATAGCCCCTTTGCTCCTTTAATTGCACATTTATACTTTTATGCATAATTGATTTTAATTATATAAAACTAACCAAATTGCATTTGTTGTATGTGTAGTGGAGGCACTTGGGAACCTGGACTGGTCAGTTCTGAACATTAGGAGGACTCCGACTGGAAATATCACTGCCTTGTCACCGGAGTCTAGTGTGTTGAAAGATCAAATTGTAATCCTTGACAGCCTGGTGATAGATCTGGAGGTGTTCAATCAGCTGGTGAGGAACAAGCCTACAGACCCCTGGACTATAGAGAACTTTCAGCAACAACCATCTACCATGTCATGTCAAGCAGCATTTCTAGAGCTGGTCAAGAGAGCTTGTAGGCTGCCGGTGCCTCTCAGGGGGCATCAGAGGAGAGAAATGTAGGAGCTGACACTCCTATTACCCCACATGGTGGGAGAAGGTCTAGAGCTCCAACTCCCATTGGGAGTGGTGGCAGGTCTGCATCTGGACCTGCCTCCAGACTAACCAGAAGTAGATTGAGGATGGCTGACTTTGGAGCCCTTAGGAGCACCATCTCCCCTCCATCTGCTAGAAGGAGTCCCTCCCCAATTCAAGGGGGTAGAGTCATCCACAGAGGTGGTGTGACTATGGTGGTTCCTGCTGGTCATGGGCCAGGCCTAGGTGGTCAGTCTTCTCAGTCTCTGCAAGATCAACCTAGTGGCAAGGGAAAAAGGAAAGTGGATGAAGTTGTGTCCATCGATAGTGATAAGGAGGAAGAGGCCAAGAAGAGGAGAACTCAAGAAGATATTGGCCTCCAGGTTGCCAGGGAAATACAGGAGGCTGAGTGGAGCTCAGGTGGAGGTAACCTGAAGGGGGTGCCTGGGATGCACCAATCAGGTGGCTTTGAGCCTTGGTTTCCCGAGGCTGGTATGGGTGCCATCCCCTCATCTGCAGTTGGTCAAACAACATGGACTGGTGTCCCAATCCTCCAAGCCACTTCCTTTGTCAGCCAAGCAACCATGGGCATTCCTTCTATTCCAACTTCAGTTACACCAACAACGTCAACAACAACAACTACAACTACAGCAATAGCAACAACTACCACAACAACAACAACAACTACAGCAACAACTACAACAGCAACACCAACAACTACTACAACAACAGCAACAGCAACAGCTACAGCCATAGCAGCAGCACCTACAGCAACAACAGCATCAACAGCCATGACCACCCATCAGTGGTCTAGTGCACCAGCATCATCCTCTTCTAGACCTTTCTATGGTGGTGCCATAGGTCCATATGCAGTTAAATCTGCCTTTGAAGAGGCCAGGACCTACCCCAGTAGGGGCCTGGCTGGGCCTAACCTTGATGAAAACAGCTTGGTTGCCAGGAACTTGCTCTTTCATGCTATCTCTCCATATGATACTCCCATAATGGATGATGATAGGGTATCCAACCAGCTCTTTGAGTACCACCTTGCTCAGGTAAAACCTTGTCTCCTAATTTTTAAGCTTTAATTAATTTGAAAAGCTTATGAGTGTGCCTAACCTTAACATGCTCACTTTGTGCAGACTGCCAGGTATGGGCTTATCACTTCCCTGAGCTATGAAGCTGCCACACATTCCTGTTCATGCCTCTCAGATAGAAACAGGCTGATTGAAGGGAGGCAGCTGGCTTTCGAGCTAAACTATGAGAACTTGAGGAGGGGTACCCATGAGGAGATTGAGAAGGTCCAGAACGAGCTGAGGACTGCCCAGGGGACTATCTCACAGCTGGTTACTGAGAAGAAGGACCTCATAGAAGCCAGGGATAAGGCCTAGAAGAACAAAGAACTTGCTGAGCTGAGGGCCTCAGGTCTGGCTGATGATGTGTCCTTCAGGGATACAAAAATCAATGAGCTTAATGAGGCAAAGACCTCCCTGGAGAAACACCCTGACCAAAAAGAGCAAGTCTGCGGGTATGCGATGTGTCTTGTTAAACGAAGCTGACTGAGGAGCTGGTGCGTTTGAAGGATGAGAAACTGAAGATACAAAAATCTCACCAAACCTTCTATTACAACCTGCTTAGTGGCTTCAGTTTGCCAATTATGTGGATCCAGACCGACTGTCCAAGTGGAAGAGGCCGGAAGCTGGAATGGAACAAGTCCCCCAGGTGAATATTGCCACCCACTTTAGCTGAATTCTTCACTCCCAACATTGAAGGCCAGATGACTGAACAGACATAAGGTGTTGGAAATGAAGATATGCAAGTGAAAAGAGGTATGGAGCTAACTTTCCTTGACAACACACTAGGTCTTGATGACTTGGTTTTAGTCATAACCATGGGAGATGATTTTGTTTCAGGTGATGCTAATGATCCCATCAATCCATAAGGGGTTGCACTAATTACTGCCAGCCCTGTTGAAATTCCAGCAGGTGAAGCCCTTCCAGCAGCTCAGAGCACTAACCAAGAAGGACCAATGGTGGGTGATGTGGCAGACAGGGAGGTAAAGCAGAGTGCCAACGAGGAAGCCATAACTGTTGAGGTAACTCAGCCTGGAGATGATCAAGGAGCCCAACACCAGGAGGGAGAGAATGCAGGTGAGCCTAGCAAAGATGGTGATGCAGCTGAGGAGTCCCAGCTGAATGCTCTTGCATAGGAACTCGGGTGGCTACCTGGTGAATCAGAGATTTCTTCTAGTGGAAGTTCTCCTGATCTGGCTCCATGATGTACTCAACTGCCCCTGTCTTTTATCCTGTTATCAACTTTTGCATCTTTAAACTTTAGCTTTTGTGTGTTGTAGTACAAGAACAATGTTTTAATTGTACATGTTTCAAAGAACAGTTGGCTACTGGCCCTTGTTAGGGCCCTCTTTTAGAGCCTGAGCCAGGCAGCCACCAATACTGGTTATGTAATAGCTTGCCCATAAGGGCAGTAATACTTGTTTTAAATATTTTGGTATGAAATACTCTGGTTTTTATGTCTATAAATATGCTTATAATGCACAAATAAATCCAGTAAACATGTTAAATTCCTGGTATTCAAATTATGTAGCATTATGTGACATGTAAATAGGATCCATTCAGCTAGGTAAATGATACCAAGGGTACTAGTTGTCCCCCCAAGACTTATATGAATTAATATATGAAATATGAATTCAAATAAGTGTTAAACGCTGGGTATTAAATCCCATAACCTTGTCAAATTTTTTTTAGAATTGTGCATAATTTAATGGTCTGAAATGTTTTATTAAAAATAAAACAAAAATTGCATGTTTTCAGTTAAATCCTACCAGGGGTATTAGTTGTCCCCCCCAAAGACTTATGTGATTTAATATATGAAAATATTTTTAACCACATAAGTTTTGTAAGATGACCTAATTATGCAACCATTAAAAATTATGCTCAATTACCTGGAGAATGACTCTCTTCAAATTTTTGCAAATGATAAACCAGAAGACATAATCTTATGGCATTTGGCTCTTTGTGTATAGAGCAGGGTTTTACCAGGTGGCATAACCATCCTAGTACCTACTTGCAAGGAAGTAGGATTTTAAGTCAGATGACATGATCATACTGACACCTTTTCTCATGAAGAATAGTATTTTACCAGGAGACATAATCATGCTGGTACCTGGTTCTGATGAACCAGGGTTTTTGTCCACTACATAATCAGGATGACACCTTATCTCATAAAGATTAGGATTTAGACCAGATGGCTCTTCACCAATCTAGTACCTGACCCTGTTAGTAAAGGTAGGATTTTAACCAGTTGGCTCTTCACCAGCCTGGTACCTGGCCCTGTTAGTAAAGGCAGGATTTTAACCAGTTGGCTCTTCACCAGCCTGGTACCTGGCCTTGTTAGTAAAGGCAGGATTTTAACCAGTTGGCTCTTCACCAGCCTGGTACTTGGCCCTCTGAGAGGAGTAGGATTTTTGCATATTTATCTCAAAAGAGATGAAATATTTACAACCTAAATAAAAATAGAACACTAGAAAAGAAAAACAATTACAACCAGATGGCTAAAGATTATATATATATATATATATATACAGATTAATGACATGGTTGAAATTCTTATCTTAGCAAAGTGTTTTACAAAAATTACATGATATGTAAATACAANNACATGTTATATAAGAACGTGAAAACCAAAATAAGTGGGTACATTTTACATTTTAAGGGGTACATACAAGGAGTAAAAGGGTACACAAGACTTTGACCTACTGTGGATGAACATGACACGCGTACCCCTTTAAACCTTCAATGAACCCCAAATTGAATTACAAGTATATACATAGACTAAATCGTGACCGTCCATCTTGAAATCCTACGATCAAGATTAAAAGTTTTTAGTTTTCACCTAAGGTTTGTTTTTTTACATGATCCTCTTCCTATATATATATATATATATATATATATATATATATATATATATATATATATATATATATATATATATATATATATATATATATATATATATGTATGTATATATATATATATATATATATATATATATATATATATATATATATATATATATATATATATATATATATATATATATATATATATATATATATATATATATATATATATATATATATATATATATATATATACATTAATTACATGGTTGAAAATCTTATCTTAGCAAAGTGCTTTACAAAAATTACAAGATATGTAAATACAAACTTAGGCATGATGCCTCTTGAGTTGATCTGCATTCCAGATATTTGGCAGTTCTGTGCCATCCAACTTCATTAGTCTGTAAGTCCCAACCATGATTTGAGAATGAATCTGGTATGGTCCTTCTCAGGTGGCTGAGAGTTTGCCATGAATACCAGCCCTTTGAACTGCTGCAGACTTCCTAAGAACCAAGTCACCAACTGCAAGGGGTCTTTGTCTTACTCTTCTGTTGTAGTATTTGGCCACCCTTTGCATATAGGCTGCATGTCTAGTTGCTGCATCCTCTCTTAACTCCTCTACCAGATCAAGGCATTCTGATAAATTTTTCTCATTTTGAGGTTGGCTATATTGAGAGAGTCTAAGAGAGGTGGAGCCAACTTCAACTGGTATCAAAGCTTCTGTGCCATACACCAAAGTGTAAGGTGAATGTCCAGTGGATCTCTTGATTGTGGTTCTTATTGACCAGAGTGTGCTTGGTAATTCTTGGAGCAATAAACCCTTTTTGTCATCCAATTTCTTCTTCAAACCATTTAGGATCTGCTTATTTGCTGCCTCTGCCAGCCCATTAGATTGTGGGTGACAAACTGTTGAAAATGCAATCTTGATCTTGAACTGAGACAACCAGGCCTTCAAAGGATCATTGTCAAACTGTCTTCCATGGTCAAACACTATGCAGATTGGAATACCATACCTGGTTAGCACATTCTGCCATAGGACCTTTCTGACATCTTTCTCTGAAATGTTGGATAACCCCTCAGCTTCAATCCACTTGCTGAAATAGTCAACAACAACAATTAACCATCTTTTCCCCCTTGGGCCTTTGTGAAAGGACCTAGAATATCCACACCCCATTGAGCAAAGGGGATGGGATTGAGGATTGGCTGCAGATCATTAGCTGGTTGATTGATGGATGGTGAAAACCTTTGGCATTTGTCACATTCAGTGACCATTTTCCTGGAGTCTGCATCCATAGTTGGCCAGTAATAGTCAGAACGGAGGGCTTTGTGGACCAGGGTTCTAGAACCTGCATGGTGGCCACAAATGCCCTCATGAATCTCCCTGAGGATATAGTTTCCTTCATCAGAATCAACACACTTGAGTAGTGGTTGAGAGGTGTGAGACTTTCTGTACATTTCCCCATCTATAATGGTATACCTCTGAGCTGCAAGTCTGATCTTCCTGGCTTGTGCTTTTTTCAGAAGGTAATGTACCATACTGCTTGTAGGCTAGAATGTCTTCCATCCACAAAGGTGGTGGGCCAACTTGGAAAACGTACAAAGCTTCACACTCTGTACTTCTCTTAGGAAGCACCTCCATAAAGATGGACCTGGTCAAGTTTTGAAAAGTGGTTGTAGCCAGCCTTGCCAATGCATCTACCATGATATTCTTCTCTCTGGGAATTAAACAAACTTCCAATGACTGAAGTTTAGAATGTAGCTCCTTCATTCTGGTGTAGTAAGCCTGTAGGATTGGCTCTCTGACCTCATACTCCCCCTATACTGGTTGGCAACAAGTTGGGAATCAGTCATAAGACACACCCTGGTTGCTCCAATAGACAGGCAGAGTTGTAATCCAGCAATAGCAGCTTCATACTCAGCTTCATTGTTTGTTGCTTGGAATGTAAACTTCAAGGCATACTCAATGATATCCTTCTCTGGTGAGAGCAAGACCACTCCAGCCCCAGATCCACCATCTGTGGATGAACCATCTGTGTAGACAATCTAGGGTTTTGTCTGTGTAGTTTCCTCTTCTTTACAAGAGCACTCAACTAAGAAATCAGCTAAGGCTTGTGCCTTTTTGGCTGTCCTTGGCTAAAAACTAATGCCAAACCCAGTTAACTTGAGTGCCCGATTTGTCAGCCTACCAGACTTTTCCAGCTTTTCCAGAGATTTTTCTAATGGCAGGTCGGTAAGGACAACAATTGGATGTGCATCAAAGTATGGCCTCAGTCTTCTAGCTGATGTGATCACTGCATAAGCAGCATTTTCAATCATAGGATACCGAGTCTCTGCCCCTATCAGGGCATGGCTTACAAAATACACAGGCTGTTGCACTTTGTCCTACTCCCTTAATAGGACAGCACTGACAACAGATTCGCTGACAGCAATATACAGGAACAGTGTCTCACCTGGTATTGGCCTTCCTAGGGTTGGCAGTTTCATCAGGTGCTCCTTTAGTTGATTGAATGCTTCATGCTGCTATTGGCCGCAACTGAATTCTTTATTCCCCTTCAAAACTTTGAAAAAAGGCTGTGACTTCTCTGATGACCTGGCTATGAATTTGGACAGTGCTGCCATCCTTCCAGTCAACCTCTAGATGTCCTTGATGCTTTTTAGCTCGGGCAAATCCAGTGCAGCTTTAACTTTATCAGGGTTGGCATCTATTCCCCTTTGGCTGACCATGAAACCTAGGAATTTTCCAGACTTAACCCCAAAGACACATTTCTTTGGGTTAAGTTTGACCTGGTATTTCCTCAGGTTAGCAAATGTTTCTGTGAGATCTTCCGTGTGGTCCTCAGGATGAACACTCTTTACGATAGTATCATCAACATACACCTCCAAGTTTCTACCTCTTTGAGTCTCAAAGACCTGGTCCATCATTCTTTGATAGGTGGCACCAGCATTCTTGAGCCCAAATGGCATCATGATGTAGTTATAGACCCCACAACTGGTGATAAAGGCTGTCTTTTCCTTGTTTGGTGGATGCATGTGAATTTGAGGGTAGCCTGAGAAAGCATCCATGAAGGAGAGCCTGGCGTGACCACTGGTTGAATCAACCAGCTGGTCTATCCGAGGCAGAGGATAACAATCTTTGGGACAGGCTTTATTTAAATCAGTGAAGTCTACACACATCCTCCAAGTTGCATTTGGCTTTCTAACCATCACCACATTTGCTAGCCAATCAGGGTAATGACATAGCTCAACAAATCCTGCATCTAGTAACTTCTTGACTTCTGCCTCAATAGCCTGATTCTTCTCAGATGAAAAGTGCCTCTTCTTCTGCTTCACTGGCTTCCTGGCTGGATCAATGGACAGATGATGTGCTATTATTTCTTGGTCAATTCCAAGCATCTCATCTGTTGAATAAGCAAACACATTCTCATGAATTCTCAGTAGGTTGATTATGTTGCACCTCTCTTGAGCTCCCAGGTCTGATCAAATTTGCACCATTCTCTCAGTCCCTTCAACAAGGGGAATTGATTCTGTACCCTCAACAGGCTGAGGTATGGCTACTCTATCCAATTCAATCAATGGACCAGTAGAGAACTGGCCTGATTCTTGAGGTAGAGCTTGGACTACTTTTGGACCAGTTACCTTGATTATTCTCTTCTTCAATGGCTGAGGATTGGCTTCAGCTTCCATTTCATCAACCTGCTTTCGAAGTCTGATTGAGTCCTCCTTCCTTGAAGTTTTGACCAGGGCTAACTGGCATGATTTGGCTGTTACTTGTGAGCCTTTCAAAACTGCCACTTTACCATTGTCTGCTATGTACTTGAAGCATAAATGATATGTGGATGCCACACCTTCAAATGCACTCATAAATGTTCTGCCCATAATGATGTTGTATGGTGAGTAGGCCTTTACCACTTGAAACCTGATTAAAACAGTCCTACCTAGCTCTTCATCTCCCAAGGTGACTGGCAAATTAATTTCACCCTTTGGGAGGATTGAGCTTCCAAAAAAACCTGTTATAGGGCCTGATGTGGGCTCCATGTTCTTATCCTATAACCCCATCTTTTGATAGACATGGTAATAAAGGACATTGACAGAGCTCCCACCATCAATCAAGACTTTATGAACCAGGTAATTACATACTTGGACATAGCATATTAAAGGGTCATTATGAGGCTGGACCAGCCCCCTACAATCTTGGGGTCCAAAGCTAATTTAAGGAATATCTAAGCATTCAAACTGATAAGTATTGGAACAACCAGCTGTTCTAACCTCATTTTTTAGATGATTCCTGGACATTCATGGAAATCACAATATTTGTTGGGATCTTTACCAGCCTTTGACCTCTTAGGAGGCTTAGTCCATTTGTCTTCATTTTTATGAGCTGCATATATCACTGCCTTGTCTGTGTTGAGTGGACTGAAGCTTTCAAAGATTGGAGGAAGTGGTGCTGATGCTCTTTCCTTCTTCTTTTCTTCCCTATTCTCCTTCTTGGATTTCTGGGCAGTTGAAGGTGACTTGTCATCCTTCTTGGGTGCAGTAGTACCACCTGGTGCTGCTGTCTTATTGAACTCCTCAAGGGTGATGTATTCATCTGAGATGCGCATGGCTTGGGCCAGTGTATCCACCTTAGACTTGGTAAGGTGGTCCCTGAACGAACCAGGTCTCAGGCCATACTGTAAAGCCATGATTACCACTGACCTGGAAACCATTATGGCCTCCTTGTTGAACCTGGTAAGATAGTCACGTAAGCTTTCATCCTTCCCCTGTTTAACTGACATGAGCTCAACTGACGATTTCTCCCTTCTCCTACCACTTATGAAATGATTTCTGAACTAGTCTGCCAAGTCACCAAAACTGTGAATGCTACCAGGTGGAATATTCTTGAACCAGGCTTGAGCAATCGGTCAATGTGGTAGGAAAGTACTTGCACCAGCTTGCATATGCAAATTCCCCAAGATACATATGTCCCTCATAAAGGGCCACGTGATCATCAAGGTCTCCAGTACCATCAAACTTGATGTGGCCTGGTATTTTGACTTTTTGAGACCGAGCTCTCAATATCTCCTCTCCAAATGGTGATGAGGATGGATACCTGATTCCAACAGCTGCATGCATTGCTGTCTAACCTGATGTAGCTTTTGCTGCTGGCTGGCTTTGTGAAGGACCTAGTCCTCCCAGCCTGGGTAAGGCCGAGAGACGATTCCCCAGTCTATCATGAACGGACTGCCCACGCCTGGTTGCATGTTCAGGTCCGGTAATCTCTTGAGTGTATCCAGCTGATTCTGCTCGAGAACCAGGTCTGGGTGTACCTGGTCTGCCATGATGATGGTGCACAGGGCTTGCATATCTGACTTCAGGTCTCTCATTTACCTCTTCTGGTATATCCTCCATGAATGGAGATGAGCCATATGATGGTGAGGATGGGAAGTGAGGTGGTGAGTAATTTAACCTCCTTCTGACATGTGGTTTGGGTGGTCTCCTAGACCAACTCATTTGACTATGTTGTCTTCGGGTAGAATGACTTGGAGTAGGCAGGTCTGGACCATAAGGGTCATGCTCCTGTGTGGTTTCTACTCCAGAAGTACTTCCAMTATAACCAGAAGACGCCAGTCCAGCACGTCTAAGGACACTCTTTGCATGCTCCACCTGGTCTGGACTTGGTGGAGTAGAATGACCTCGTGTTCTCCTGGAGGGAGAAGGTGCTTGATGATATTTCCACCAGGCCCCGTAGAGCCAGTATACTGGTTTCTTGGACTTGGTGGTGGTAAATTTTGAGATGGTGGTGGCATTGTGTTCTGGCTTTCACGGTGCCTTGCTTACCTGGAGCGCCTCGATGAGCGGCTTCTTGCGGTGGAAGATACCTCCTCTGGCCTCCTAGGGTCAGGTCTGTCACCAGGCATCATCTCTGGGTTGGACGCATCCATTGTCCAATCCACACAATATGTGGCACTACGACCCTCCTTCTAGMGCCAAATTGTTGGTACAATAATTGGTACTGCTGACGTGGCAGTGGCCAACGAGCCGGTGCTAGTGGAATTGAACTTGGCTTGCTATCCTGGTACCTACAAAACTCAGGTGAACTACCCTGGGGCAACCCAGGAACAACCCCTTCGATGGAGGTATTAGAGTATTACCAGGGTGTTTTATAATTTAGAGAGAGAAAGTAGGTAGTGTTTTTTCAAGTGAACTTACCAGGTCTAGGTGGCCTAAGACTGCCTTTTATACTTCACTTTGCATGAGCATATGTAACCTTTATATGACAAGTGTCACATAACTTACCAGGTTAGGTGTCTTATGCATGTACCAAACTTTGACTGAGTGGTAGGCACTTTTGACTCCTTTGGGCCTTGACTTTTGCATGTTTATTGGCCCACTGGGTTGGTATATATGGGCTTTGGTTAATATTAGGCATGGTAGCTTAATATGTACCAACATGTACTATCATCACATCTTTTGTATTTGTGGAATTGGTTCATTATAGGTTATAAGCCTAATATAGGTTATAGGTTATGTTGGTACAATAATTGGTACTGCTGACGTGGTAGTTACCAATGGGCCGGTGCTGGTGGTGATGAACCTGATGTGCAATCCAAGTATCTACAAAACCCAAAGTGAACTACCCTGGGGCAACCCAAGAACAACCCCTTCGATGGAGGTGTTAGAGTTTATTCCGGGTAGTAGGCAAATTAGAGATAGAAAGTACGTAGTGAGTATTTATGTGTACTTACCAGGCCTGGGTGGCCTTAGACTGCCTTATATACTACTGCATGCGCTGGTGGCATGGGTCTCTTTAATGACAAGTGTCGAATACTTACCCAGGGCAGATGTCTTGCTCATGATACACCTTTTGACCAGGTGGTAAAGTGCTTTGACTCCTCTTGGGCCTCCTATTACTTACCTTAGTAAACCCAATGGGTTTAATTATATGGGTCTTGGTTATATTAGGCCTGGTTGACTAATATATATACCATTAACTAGCCCCCCCGAACCTGGTTATATCCAGAGATTTTACCAGGTTGCTAGGTCACTAGGGTCCGCCCTTGGTGTCGTGGAGGTCTTTCCAAGACCATATAATTACCCTGGTTACCAAGTATGCCTCGAATAGCGAGCAGTCATTGACTTAGGTAGTTATTTCTACATTTACTGCCATGTAATGATTACTGCCCCATTAACTTTAGCAGTTATTACCGTGGTTGGCTGAATAATGACGGTTACTTCCCGTATATTTATGGCGCGTCACTTTATCATTTACTTTACAATTCAAAAATTGGAAATATCAAAGCTCAAGAGAGAGAAAAAGCAAGAGAAAATTAACACTTCATCATCCAAATCCTCAATTTCTGGACTTAAAATTGAAGAATTTGGAGTTCCAATTTCAATGTCTCACCTGGTAATTGCAATTTCGTTTGTGACAAGAAGAATTTGAAGAAGTTGAAGCCTGCCCTAAATTGAGAATCAGTGTTCTTGCTCTTCAATTAGTCAGGTAACTCTTTTATTCTTGCTTGAATTTAACTTTGCATGTTTACCATTTGTAGTGGCTTTTGTGAATTTGGCTTGTATGGTTTATGATTTTCTCTGTTTTTCTTTCCTTTTCTTTTGCTTGTGGTCGATTTGTGTAGAATGTCTAAGGAGTATAGCGATTCCCAAAATAGGTCTAAGAATTCCCCAATCATGACTGATGATGAACCGAGTGAGGACTCCAAACCTTTAGTTAGGAGAGCAAGAAGTCTATCCTCTAAGAGTGTAACCTCTAGGCCAAGTGCCACTAATCCTTCACCAGCCAGACCTAGCAGTAGTACCCCTTCTTTATCTAGAGAAGCAAGTATAGCTGGAGATGCTGGTACTGCCCTTAGACTGTAGGAGGAGGAGATATAATGGGCTATGTCCAGTGGTTTGAAAGAGGAGATGGACAGGTGCATGGCCTTGATTACACAAGAGGATGAGCAGGCTGGACCATCCATGGACAGATGGTCCAAGGCCAGGGTAAAAGCTCCTAGGGACGAGAGAGGAAACTTCAGGAATACCAGGTTCCTGGACCTTGACAACCACCATTGGATCTCAGTTAGGTGGGCTGATTTAAAGGAGAATGATGGTCCTTCCCACACTGCCCTGGACAGTGAGTTCCTCCAGAAGGCTTATGACAAGAGGTATGACATTAGAGCTGGTGAGTTGTACGGGTTTGGGTCCAGCTTTGGATACTGGTTTGAGGTTCCCAACCTTTCAGACAGACCCTACTGACCACCCAGGTTCAGGGTTCCTGTCTACACAGCTCACCTGGAGTTAGGGATTAGATTTCCTCTTCACCCTTTCATTGTAGAGCTGCTTGACCTGTGGGGAATTAGTTTGTCCCAACTTGCCCCTAGTGCTGTTCAGAAAATCATAAGCTTTATTTGGGTTTGTACCTTCCTAGAGTTGGAGATGTCTACCAGGGTGTTCAGGACCTTATTCTGGTTGAAGGCTTACAGAGGGACTCAGATCAAAACTGGCTGGTACTCCTTGGAGGTAGGTAAGGGAGACAATGAAACATATGCCACCTCCTATCCTTTGGTGAGGGGATTGAAGAAGTGGTCACAACAATGGTTGTGGCTTAGAGTTCCCTTACATAGAAGCTCTCTCACCTGTACCAAGCCAAGACTGAAATCATAAGGAACAAAGCTTTGGAGAGGAAAGCCTTGTCCCCAAAGAGCCTTACCACAGAGAAGGAAATAACCACTTTTTAGTGGTTTGAAGCCTATGGAGCCAAGTCAAAGGGGAAAAGTCCTGTACCCAAAAATTGGCTGCCACATTTTGACCTTTTGAAGGTTGGATTATATCTGGCTGCTGGTGGTTTGAGCAGGAAAATTTCCAGAAGTAAGTCCTTTTGAACTGATGTCTAACTAACCCTTTGGCTCTTTATTTGTACTTTTACACTTTCATGCTTTTTTTGATTTGATCTTGTGAACTAATCAAATTGCATTTTGTTGTGTATGCAGGTGAGGCTCTAGGGAGACTGAACTGGTCTATTTTGAACATCAGGAGGACCCCTACTGGAAATATCACTACCAATTCTCCAGAGTCTGGTGTATTGAGAGATCATATTGTGACTCTTGACAACTTGGTGATTGAACCGGAGGTGTTTGTTCAGCTTGTGAGGACAAAGCCTACAGACCCTTGGATAGTAGAGAGATTTCATCAATATTCTACAAACATGTCTAGTAGCACATCTGGGGCTGGTCAAGAGAATTTGCAGGCAGCTGGTGCCTCCCATGGGGCATCAGAGGAAGGAAACAGAAGAGGTGAAACGCCAATCACCCCAAATGGTGGAAGGAGATCAAGAGCTCCCACTCTTACAAGGAGTGGTGGCAGGACCACATTTGGTCCTGGCTCTAGATTAACCAAAAGCAGGCTTAGGGTTCCAGACTTTGGAGCACTAAGGAGCACTATTTCCCCTCCATCCAGGAGAAGCCCATCCCTTATTCAGGGTGGTAGGGTTGTCCAGAGAGGTGGAGTATCTATGGTTATCCCATGCAGGCCATGGGCCCACCCTTGGAGGCCAATTTTCTCAATCCCTGCAAGATCCTCAAGACCAGCCAGGTGACAAAGGGAAGAGGAAAATTGATGATGTTGTGTCCCTTGACAGTGATGAGGAGGATGAAGCTAAGAGAATGAAGGCTCAAGAGGAGGTTGGCTTCCAAGTGGCTAGAGAAATCCAGGAGGTAGAATAGAGCTTTGGTGGGGGTGCCTTACAGGACATGCCTGACATAGGCAATCTGAGCAGCTTTGGGCACTGGTACTCTGAAGCTGGTGCAGGTACCATTTCCTCAACTGCCTCAGCCTTGGCAGTGAGAACTGGTGCCTCTGGCTTTGTGTCTTCACATGCTATCCCTTCTGCCAGCCTGGCTCCTATTGGCACTCCTATCACATCTACTTCAACAACAGCAACAACATCAACTACATTAGCCACAACAACAGCAACAGTAACAGCAATGACCACCTACAAGTTGTCTGACTTACCAGCATCATCCTCATTAGGCCCATTTTATGGGGCAACCCTCATTCCACTTGTAGTAAGGTCTGCCTCTGTAGAGGCTAGGACCTACCCCAATAGAGGTTTGGATGGGGCCAACCTGGATGAGAGCAGCCTGGTTGCCAGGAACTTGCTTTTCCATGCCATATCCCCTTATGATGCTCCTATTATGGAAAATGATAAGGTCTCCAATCATCTTTTTGAATATCACATGGCCTATGTAAGATCCTTTGTTCCTGAATTTCCAACTTCAGTTAAATATAACTTTTCTGAAATATTTGAAGGTAACCTTAGTGCCCACTTGTTTCTTTTTGTGTAGGCCATTAAGTTTGGATTGATCACCTCACTCATCTTTGAGGCTATGACCCATGTCTGGTCTGGCCTTGCTCACAGGACTAGGCAAATTGAGGGGAAGCACTTGGCCCTTGAACAAAATTATGAGCATTTGAAGAGAGACTCCAGTAGTGAAATTGAGAGAGTTCAGGGTAATCTGAGGACTGCCCTTAACACGATTACCAAACTGGAGGAAGAAAAGAAGAAGTTCATTGAAGCAAGGGACCAGGCTCAAAGGAGCAAAGAGCTGGCTGAGTAGTGGGTCACATGGCTGGTTGAGGACTTGTCATTCAGGGACACAAAGATCACCGAGCTCAAGGATGAGAAGGTGACTCTGGAGAACACCCTAACCCAAGAGAGGAAGAGCATGGCAAACATGGATGAGCAGGTCCAAAAGTTGACTGATGAGCTGGCTGGCCTGAAGGATGAAAGGTTAAAGATGCAAGAGGATCTAAACAACCACTTCTACTACACCTAGTTAGTCTGCTACAGGTGTGCTAGGCATGTGGACCCAAACTTGGTCTGGTCCAAAATGAAGAAAACACTGGAAGCTAGTGTAGACACCTAAAAGTGTCTCCCCAAAAGAGTAATCAGTGATGAAACATACCGCGTCTCGCGATTGTTTCGACTTAGAAAAGATGCTTTGAACTCACAAAAGTTG